>OW387134.1:53209256-53309226 GCA_936440205.1 Lepidonotus clava | reverse complement strand
CCAGTGGGGAAGCACGTTTCAAATTGATTTGTCAAGCCCTGGGTTTAACCTATGTCATGAGTCTTTAGAATTATAGATTTCAGGGAGTTGAAATAAATCCAGAACATACCTTGTAGTCATTCCCAAGGTCTAGCAACATGTCTGGGAGTCTACATTTTTACATAGTCACACCACATAGCTGCAACATGGTCCCAACGAAACATGACATTGTCACAACGTTGTGGCAACGTAATTTTGTTTGCTGGGTACAGAATCATGGTTCTGTGCTCTGATACAGGCCATTACCCTATGTAGACCCAGGGAATGATTATTTTTAGATGAAACAGGTCATAATTATCTATATATTCTAACAACAAATCAACTGAAAAATTGGTAAACATTAGAAACATAAGAGGTAAAAAGGTTTGGGCCAGCCTACCGATGCCATCTTGATCACAAGGTCTTCTACAAAGGTGAACGTTGGTAGAAGCACAGATGACTGGCACGCAGATGAATCAAAGGTCTTCAATAAATCCTGGGACAGCCTGAATTGGCAAACGAAGAGATTGATTTAACCTTAGGAATTTGTATAAACAGAATTACTAAGGAATTCTGAAGGAAAGCAGACATATTGTCTGTCAAATAATATGGAAGGATGTCACTGTAATATTAAAGTATTTACTTGATACTCAAACACAAATTATTGAATACCAACAAACAATCTTACCAATGAAACCTTAATATATTAACATAAATATCTTCCTTTTTTCATTTTCTAGATTTCACAAATTTAGTTTCATTATGATGCGCGTAGAGACACTTGTCGAAACCGCATTCCCTTTCCTAGGGGGTCTCCACTCCCCTGGAACACAGCCCTGCAACCCTGATCCACAACAGGGCTGCAGCACCCCCTGACTGATCTGGGTACTACTGGTGCCTGGGAGCGATGTCACAATGGCCCTGTTGCCATGGGGAGGCTGGAGAAGCACCAATCAACTGGATCCTTTGCTCCAGGCACTTCAGGGTAGCATTGAAACTGAGAAATATCTAGCCATGTCCTTCCTAGAATATCGTAAGAATTGATAACTGCCTGTTATAAAATATGTAAATTCTGTCCATTTTCATAATTTTGAAGCCACACACATTCATGAAACCAATTATTCTTTTACTACAGACTATGGTGTTGTTTATGAGATATATAACTTGTCTGTATTCTTTGTAGTTCTCTCAGGATTAATGCCAAAACTTTGATGATTTTACCCCTCAGCCATGCCTTAGGCAGTGCTGAGTGGCCAAGGGTTGGGAATCTTACATCATAAAAACCTAATTTTGAGTCAAAAAACGGCTTTTTGTGTCTCCTTTAAAAAGCTGCAGTACATTTTCCGCCATGTGCAATCATAAGCCGAGTATAATGTATTGCAGAGTGGTCAGCATAAATTTTCACCGAACTTTGAAACAACGCTTGTCAAAATTATCTACCTTTACGCATGAAGAATAATAGCCCCAAGATTTGGAAACATTGCATGCAAAACCATGACGCTAACATCGCTCATATTAATGGGAGAGTCTTGATTCCTAAATATACAACTTCCTCATGTTTTAGCTCTAATTTGAGGTTTTTGAAGTAAAGATTGGACTGATTTTGCGATATCCAGGTTGCAGGAAGTGATCTCCCATGGCATAGTTTTGACCCGCGACATCAATATCTTGCTTTCGCACGTTGGTTGTGGTAATGCTACAAAAGGCAAGACACTTGACCAAATGATGAGAAATTCATCAGTGTTGTTTAGTCCAAATTAATTTTCCCTTTTCAAGAATTCAGGACTTGTAGAACCAGGTTACCACATCTCCAATAGGCATAGGAAAAGATTTTTGCAACCATAGGCCTAATTGATGATGTGCCGACATTGTTTTTTGCCACAAGACCTTCTGAGAAAGGGGTGAATTTTGCTTAATTTTCTTTCAAAATACTTTAATTTTTGCCGTCATGGCTACAGACAGATCTTGAGTTTAACAAACATCAATAATAGGGGTCTAGATGGGGGTGTCCCCATGTCCCAATGTCGAATCTTAAACAAAGACTTGTCGAGTGTCACTGGTGACAACATGAGGGGATAACCTAGGAGGGGTCTGGTAGCGCTGGTCAAAGTTAAGACAAGAATCATGATCATCTTTCTCCAGAGATTCCTGTTTGGGTAAGCTTCAAAAGGGGAGATCTACCACCACAAGAAGTGAAAAACAAGAGCTTTTATTCTATTTTCAACTTATGAAGCAGTGAAATATCTCACAATGACAGCTCTTACTCTTTTGGAAGAGAAGAACAGGAACATAACTATATGGATATTGTAGCCATTGGTAAGGCTCAATATGATAAGGAAAAACAGCACCTTAAAATACCTCTAAAATATTATTATTAAAAATAGAGTAGTGGCATGTATTATAGGCACCTTAGGGGAAAATATGGTATTGCATTGTGATTTATCAAAAATCTTTATAGTTATGTGTGATGAATTGCCTATTTCATCGTTATGGTACGAAAAATATAAAGCTAGAAATTGGGTATAATTATTGTGCAGAATCAACTTGTAATGTGACATGATCAAATAATGTAGGAATTGCCAGCTAATTATGAAATGATGCAATAGAACGAAATGGGTATGAAAATGGACCGAAATCTGTAATTGGGTACGAAAAGACCTGAAAAATGGTATTGACCAGAAATGACATCATACAAGTCACATAACGTCTTTGACAGCCTGCTTTCTGTCCTATAAAATATGATACTGATATAACTATCTACTAGTATATGTATTCTAGTCAGCTAAAGTTAATTCAGTAATTATCTAATAATTCAACTAATCGATTACCAAAGACAATTTGTAATCCAACATTTTATTCACTTGGGGAGGGATATCATGTTTCTTCTACTCGCCAGTTTCTATCTAGTCTAGATAATGTATAACCTGGTATACTAATAATATTTGAAGTAATTTCCTTTTTTAACAAAGTTTCAGAAAGTGTGATAAGATGGGCAATCCTACGAGAAATATTGAATTTCAAATCTTCAAATTTACCAGTACTCATTAAGCTTCTTATATTTAAATGAACAAAATGAAAACCTTTGTTTTCAAACTTATGTGAGATATCACCTATTAATCAAATTCCCAGAAAATCTAATTTCTCTTATTATCTAAACCCATTATTGTTAAAATATGTTCATACTTTGTATTGAGAACCTTAACTCTATAAATGTTCTTATCTATCTTAATTGAACAAGATCTTAAATTGACTAATACAAACATTGAAAATACAGTTAACAAATTAAGTAATGGATATAGGCTTCTATGGCCATCCATCAGTGAAGCAGTTCACAATTTCAAATGTTCATGTTATCAAATCTTGGTAGTTTGAATCAAATAGTTCTTAATACTAGTACCTGGTAAGAGTATGTAATTTTCTTACATTTCTCATACATCTATGTAGAGGTTTTAAACAGAACTACTGATCTGCGCATGACTTAAACAAATTGAGATTGGCTCAGCCATGTCTCATGTTTGAGTCATTTCAAAATTATAGTAAAAAATGCAATAAGTTCCCAATGTAATATGAATTGAGTTGTCTCAGACATGCTTTTTCAGATTACAGTATGGGATGATATACGAGACATGTCTGTGATATAATTTAGTTTTTTTCCAATGCTTTCAGAAATTGCTTTGCCCATGCTTCTCTCACTTCTTTTGTGATATGCAGACCATCTTGACTTAGATAATGGTAGGTATTCTTCCTTCTATGTCCATATTGACGATGAATAGGTCTTCTCAGGTTTGGAACATAGTGTTTTGTGTCCTTGTAGAGATCAAAAACTAATTCATTGAATGTCCAGATCGCATTATTCAGGATTTCTTGATCTTCATCTGATGCTTCTGGGATTGTGTTTTGAAGAATCATGCCCACAATCGGACAAAAAATGAAGACTGTTGCAGGATGATTTTTTTCTAATCTTGATTTTACATCCATGAGTCTATCTATTAGATGATTTTCTAGTTGATCCTGACTTTCCCAAGGAAAGTAGTACTTTTTTGTGAATTTGTCTTTTCTGGTAAATTCGTTTATACCGCCGATGATATAAATGATATCAAAGGGGTTACGGGATGCATAGTAGTCAGCTTCTATGTAGAGTTTTTCCAAGTTTGCCCCTCTGAAAAATCTTCCTTCGAACAAAATCTCAGATTTGTTTGCTTTTTCAACTTCTTTGTCCATCAAAAAGCCTCTGCTGTCAAAGAATGCTACGTGTCTTCTTTTTATGAAATTCATGGCGAAGAAATTTTTGAAGAAATGTCTATTAAATAAATGAAAAATACATGGTTTAAGTTCTGAGGAGCTCATAAAATTTTATGAAACGAGTTCTAAGTTGACGTTGATCTTGTCGTTCTTTTGAAAAGAGTCCTTAGTAAGGGGCCTTCCATTAAGTACGTACGCAGCAAGGGGGGATGGGGGGGTCTAGAATTTGGAAAAATTTGCGTACGTTCCTGTACAAATCCATTGCGTACTTTAGCTCAAGGGGGGGGTCTAAAATTTTGGAAAATATGCGTACGTACTAAATGGAAGGCCCCTAACCAAATCATGATTAATTTTCCAGAGACGCCACTCCCCTCAAATGAAAAAGTAGGAAAAGTAGAAAATCTACTTCTTTCTAGAATCAACTACGAGGGAAATAACCTTGAGGAATAGAGATGTGACACTGAATTTGTATTTGAATTGCATGAAACAAATGTAAAAATACTCTAAAACAGATGTACTATCAAAGCGATGTAGGAAAACATTGGCAGTCTCAGTGTAAATGAAAGATTGATATTCACTTTTCTCATGATCTAAGCTTTCACATTATGTGTATTACGCTTTGCTGTAGATATTAAGGTCACAGCGATCAGTTTTGTCAGAGATAGTTCATGCATGGATTTATTTAGCTTTTGTGCGTGTTGTCTAAGATGACAGCCCGTTCGTGTGGTAATGCTAGTTCAAATTTTAATATTTAGAACATGTTTCACATCATTGACCCTTATACAAAGAACAATCAGAAATTATTATCACAAAATTGCTGAATGACTATAATATGGATAAGTTTTCTTTAGATGATCTACATCATAGATGCATAAGAATTGCTAAAAATGATAGATTAAAACTGATCACCAACATGGCGGCCTTCCTAATTTGGGAACGTCTTTACATAATATTAGTGGAAAAATAAATATCAAAATGAGGAAAAGATGCTTTAAACTAATATCCATTATATTTTAGATTGCGAGATGTACATTTTAAAAAAAAGTCACTCCACATTTATTACTGAGGAAAATATTGCACTTTGGACTCACAGTAACATTTTTATTTCAACAAACATTGTTCTTCAGCAGACAAATTAGTTAAATTAATCCCGTCCATATCTGCATGTTATGGCCCATCATTCACGAAAATGGCCCCTTGAAATTTGCTGCAATGGGCCATTTGATACTTGAAAAAGATTTCTAGGGAGAACCCTGAATAGTTATGGGCTTTTACAATTTGGTCTATTTTATATATTTTGAAAGGAAATCCTCCTAATTTGTGACGTCACACGATGACTAATTGGGAATTCCCACCCTTCAACAAAAGGGAATCCCCCAGTCTCAAAGATATTTAGAGAGGAAAATAAGTTTTATTATACGTTTTTAATGTACGTCCCCATACAGACTACAATTTATTATGCCTTTTACTCACATAAATTTATTCAATAGCCTAGGATTCCCAAGTTGTTTTAAATGGGGATTCCCTTTATTATGACGTAGCAAGGGGAGTGCTGACTATCTCAGAAATAAGGGAATTCCCAAATTGTATTTTCTTTCCTTCATAATTCACTAATGCTTTGACTTTTTCCAAATTTTTATTCTGAAATAATTTTAGAATACCCAAGAGTACCTAGTTAAACAAAAAATAGGTCTGTGACAAATTATGTACAAGTTTTCCTTTAAGAAATGGCAATGTCGCAGTGTCGAATTCAGGCCCGTAGCCAGGGGGGGTCAGGGGGTTCGTACGAACGCCCCTTGGAGGATTTTATTCTCTAATTTTTAATGTAAAGTATTCCACCAAATCAAAAAAATAGGTATTTTTTTCAAAAAACGAACCTCCTCTGGGAAATAAATCAAACTGATACTCATGATGCTCAAAAACGAACCCCCCTCTGAGAAAAGCTGGCTACGGGCCTGGAATTTAAGACCAGCCCCTGTCGCATGTCACTGAGCTGCAAAATGGACTGTGTCGCCGTGTCGAATTTAGGAGTCTAAACCCATTCTACTTGCATTGGCAATGACCCCATCACTTGCTCATGAGGGCAGCATGTGAAAGACTTTGTTGAATTCAATTTGGCGCCAGATATCTCCACTCTCCAAGCAGACTAGACGCAGCTCTCCGCTCGGAGAGTGATGAAGTCAGACCATTGACGACGTAACATTGGCCGTCTCCTAATCTGCTAAGATATTCTGAATTTTGCGCTGATGTTTGCAATATGACCAGATACATAGACCATATTTCTTGCAATCAATTGTAATTTCACTGAGAATGTTTTACAGGCCTATATGTTGACAAAATAGCGGAATTTTTCCAGAAAAGTTTGACCATCTGGGACGTCGGGAAACCCCCTCGTCACTAGGAACGTTGTCATGGCAATGGGCGCTGTCTTGCCCACACTAGCCTGGACGCATGGTCCAATCGAAGTCACCTTTCTAAAACGCCTTTTTACTTTGATGATAATGAAACACCATGTTAGACAAATATGATGACTAAATCTGATAGCTAGAGGAAAAAGGTTAATGTTGAAATACGAATCTATTTTTGCCGTTATTTCCTTCCGCTGGAACCAATGCGGCAGGTGGGTTAGCCTAACCTAAAAGATATTATGGCAGGCTGATACCAGTGAAAAAACATGGCGGCTCATGGGGCAAATCTCGTTTTTGTGCTGTTTTATATGTAGTGTAAAAAAATTCAGGAAGAAATATGCAAGTGCTTTAAGGTGGACCCCAGTGATGGGAGTGTAAATGGCGAGGCTGCCTTTAATCATAATAATTATATTTGCTTTTTATAGTATTATCAAATGGAAAACATCATTAGGTGGTCAACGAATAACGTTTTCTTTTTATATAATTTATATGAAAATCCACAGAACAGTAGCTCAGTAAGTGGGTTACAAACATGAAAATCATGATATTCAAATTTATTTTTTGAACTTGAATATCTCACTTATTTTCTTGTGTAAAGCTTTGAAATTTTCAGTAGATATTCTTTAGATATATATGGAGGGAACCGTGTCTCATAATTTTGATATAAGCCGTAGATTCATTTTTATGAAATGTAGAAAATGGTCTTACAAAATAATCTGAAAAAGTTTCCCGTTTTTTAACATAAAATAAAATCTAAGCCCTTAATCAAGAATCTGAGACACGGTTCCCTGCATCTGAATCTTTTGAAAGTGTGTGCAAAATTTTATTCATGTCAGATGAATATTAAGCATGATAGCATTGTTCAAAAAATAAAAGTAAAAAAATCTATTTTTTTTTATCAAATCTTCAATACAAAATACATTATAATTCTATCTATATCAATAGAAAGAGAGAAAATAGAGCTTTTAAATGATATACAACACGTTATCATCCAAGCATTAGTAAGAAATTCATTAATGCTTTCCTGAAATGGCCGCCCATCACTGGGGTCTATCCTTAATTTAATAGATAGCCTGAAAAGAAATCTAGATGATTGTATTTACAACTTACTTTTTTGCCAGACAGCGTCCCTTAACTTGAAGACACAGATGGGCTCCTTGACGAAGCCTTGGGGCCGTGGAACAGTTGCCTGAATAAAAACAGTTTATGATTCAATTGCAAAGTCAAACAATAGAGCTTCATAATACAATGTCTCAGATTCTGACAGAAGGCTTATTTTTCTAATTCTGTGATTTTACGGGTTTAAAAACTGAGATTTTGAGATTCTGAAATAAGTTTATTCTAGGGGGAATATTGGTTATTACAAGTGTCAGTCTTACCTTTAAATAAAATGTGAAGATTGAATAAAGCAGCAAATAATAAGGTGAGTAAACACAGTTGCATCTGGCTTATATCTGAAACAGAAATGAAAATGAATAGGTGCTGCTTGGTGTGGCTATTTCATAATTTCATGACATAATGAAGCATTAAAAAAGAACATTGTTATGTAAAACATCAAAGCTGCTAGGTAAATTGTGGGTGAAAGACCCTTATAGCTAAATAACAACATAGATATTGTGTTCTGCCAAAACGTTTTGAAAAGTTATTTGGAACATTAGGGCAGATGCCAAGTTGTGATCATGTGTATTGGAGTATTTTTTCCTCACTTGCCAAAATGTTTTTTGTGTAATGAAACAAAACATTTACTTTTGAAATAGAGGAAAAATTCTTTTGAATACACTTTATTACTACCAGCCCTCCGTGGATTGGAAAAGTCACAAAACATAAAAACGTTTTGCGAGTTGTGGTAGGCAGACTGATAAAAGGTGTGATTTGCCACCTTTCCCAGGCCTGCCAATCTTAGATGACAGAAAATCGGGACACCATTATTCCCTGACCCCCTCTCACAACCTTAACAATCCAATCTAAAAAAACAAAAACAATAATGTGTTCATGACCCTGAAAACTTAAAGATCCATGTATAGTAGGGTCTGGGGTGCTGCCCCAGAAGATTGTAGGTGTATGTTGCCTATATTCAGGCTATTTCAAGCAAAATCAACCTAGTTTTTCAATAATTTCTTTATCATTACTTCCCTCAAAATATTGTTTTTTTTTGTAGTTTTCTGTGACGCATGGGACAAGGCCAATGACTTTTGGGGACTAGCACGAATTTTCTAAGGCCAAAGCCCATTGGTTCTTCCTAGGCATGCGGGATGAGGTATTCCAGCATTGATATTTTAATTCCTGCATTGTAGCAAATTTGAGGGGACCATTTCTGCATAAATATGATAAAAAAAAATAGAGAAAACTGAGAAAAAGCCCTGATTTTGGAGAATGGCCCCCTTAAAACAAAGTATGCTGGGGCTTTTGATACTTGAAACGTTTTTCTGAGAATATCCCTGCAAAGCCTTAATAGTTTTCACACCTGGTCCAGGGCTTGACAAATCAGTTTTTGATCTGGAAGACCTTGTATACCGTTAAATGGTAATACAAGGTTTTTATGCTGTAAATTGATTTATTTTAGGGAAAGAATATGACAATCCGACATAGGATATCAGCAAATAGAGACAAAACAACAGAAATCCACTGAAAATTAGAAAAAGCACATGATCTAAGTATAGCCTATTTGTATGAGTTTAATTCCAGAACTATTAAAGAGCTATTCAACTAAGTTTTAGTCATAATTATAAAGTATTTACAAAAACGTTACCAGCTATTAGTTAGGTACTAGAATACTGATATATCTATAAAAAACAGGAATGACCTAATACAAAACAATAGGATATGTAAAGCTCTGGAATTTTAGAGAAATTCTGGTCAATAGTACAATGTTTCAAAACCATTTTTAGTCTCTTCACATGGAAATGTATTAGTTACCCAGTCCATTAATTATTATACTAAGTATCCCCGACTTCTTCAGCCACATTTGACATGTTTTATGCCAACATCAAATCTGAGAAGCAGGGTTTGAAATTAACTTTTCTGGTTGTCAGCCTGGAGATGCCACAATGTATTACAGTAGCAATACCACACTAAAAATATAATTTGGATTTTCAATGATTTCAAGAGGCCTGGGAGATCCGCCTGTGTCAGTGGTTTTTGCTATTTCAAACAGAATTAAAATCGAACATGGCAATCCTTAAATACTTCTAAAAATATTAGGACAAAACATGTAATTTTTTGCATGAGGCTTACATTAAGATATAAGAAAAGCCATGGAACACCTTTTCAGCCTATTTTTACATTATTTCTTCTCTATATTTTTTCTTAAATCCACGGATCTTTGCCTGATTGCATACATTTATGCCATACACCACTGAAAAGATCTTTTTTTTCTGTAGATCTCACAGTTTTTGCTGTATTTCCTTGGATCAACATTATTAAGAAAAAACTTGAAAAATTGGTTAAAAGACAGCCCATGTTGGGGGAACCATTGTGGATCTTTTATCATGATCAAGCAAGAAATATTATCAAATCAAGTTTAATCACAATAAAACCTCGCGTTATTGGTTTAGCTCTGCTATCAGAATTATAAAATTTATGGTCCAGATTCTACTGCCAATCTGAAAAAATAAGGCTTTCTATGGTTTATACCTAGATTTTTTTAGGCGTTTTGATATTGCTAATTACAGGTGTGAAAGATCAGGGCTGACATTTTTTTTGCCACCATTAAAACCATGAGAAGCAGGGTTTAAAACTTACTTTTCTGGTTGTCAACCCGGACATACTACAATGTATTACAGGTGTGAAAAATCGGGCCTGATTTTAATGTAATTTTCTCAAAATCTTTCAGCCCTGATTCAAAACAATCAGCCTGAGGATGACAGGCTGATGTTAATTTTGAACCTTGAGAAGCCATGCAATTGTCATACAAACAGGCCTAAGATGGAAGAAACTTACTCTTATGTTCTCATTATATTCTTCAGGAAAAAAAAAAAAAAGAACCTGATATTGTATGCTCCTCCTGTGAAAAGAAATATATAGATATGTACAGGGCCCTGGATGGATAGGGGGTCCTATTTCGGGACATTGAAGGTTTTTCTTGAACCTTTTTAAATATTCTTATGAAAGATATAAGAAAATGCAAGGGATTACATGTAAATCATATCTTCTGTAGACCTATGCGCATTGGTTTGCTGCATGGTCACTGAAAATATCATTTGAGGCAGCATCTCATGAAGCCTGTTCATTCTACGACTTTTAAAGGCAATTACGCTATTTGTATGTGTGCATGCATAATGCACAGCCTGATGTATGGGTGTGCAGTGGACCATGACCACAAAGGGTGAAGATGCTTAACTATAGGAGTATATGGAGGGAAAATGCCTAAATTGTCTTTAACATCATTACAGCAACGATGTGAGATCTTCATCCTTGTGCCATTTTCCAAACATTCAAACTTAACTATTCCTATTGACAGCATCTTGAATCTGTACTTACATAGATCTGTCTATTGTATCCTAAAGTGAAATTATCTCGTCATTAGGGTAAGAAATGGAAAGTTAAAATTCTGAAATTTTGTCATTAAAATTTGTAGTCTCCGTTTTTGTGTGCAGGGGTTTATTTGTTGGTATAGGGATGAAATTCTGGATGATTATATAACAGTTTAAACTAATATATATATTTCGTTTTCTGTCTTTAATTGGCACATTAATTTGTAAATCAATACGTCCATCTAGCATTAAGGATTTTAAGATATCGAAATGTACCAAAAATGGTCCATTTCTGTGAAAATTTGTCTCATTTGATTAATCATGTTGGTTGATCTTAAAATGTGGAACTGTGCCCCTGACGAGAGGATAAGATATGCACTTAATTTCGGACACGGTCTGGTAATATGATTCTATGTGTCAGATGTGCTGATAAGAAATACCTACCAATAATGTACACCATTACTCTTTGTTGTAAGTCGAATTTGAAAAACCCGTCATGTTGTTTTTGTCTCATGTCAATAAGGGCTTTGTCTCATGTCAAATTTAAGAAATGGCCATCAGGGTTCCCTCATAGCGTTGGGTGTATTCATTATTTTTTTTAAAAAAAGTAAAAAGCTCCATATGTCTTTAGGTTTACATTTTAAAGTTCACCCTGGGATTGCCATAAGGGTTTTGATGGCTTTGCCAAATTGCGAATTTCATACAGTTTCATATAGTTTGATTTAACCTAATTACTCATGAATTCGCGCATTATTTGATCCAAGGTAAAGAGGAAAAGAAACAAGTTAATTTCAAGCAACAATTCTAGCCGGAGATATAAGTTAGGACAGTGAAAGAGATCGGAAATAGCATTAAGAAAATCTGAATCTGTCCCAAAATGATTTGAAACATGTTTTAAATATCAAATTTTGGGACATACTTTTTGAGGTGCTGATGAAAAAAAATTGGAAATCCGACAAAATTCGGAAAACTTACATCCCTGCTAATTAAATAACTTTCCAAAGACTCTGATTTTGGCTAATTTATTGGTCAGTAGCGATTTGAAAAAATATTTCTTAAACTTATAGATTTTGACGGGAAATGTGCTATAATTTGACTTCATTTTGAAATTTGAACACATTTTGGCTGATGCAAATCGCCAAATCCAGGGACGGACGCAGAGGGGGGAGGGGCATGATTTTTTTCAAAACGGAGCTAGGCTTTTATTTGAGTGGGGATAAAGATCAAGCAGATCAAGGGACATACAAAAATAACTGAGTAAACATGATTGATTTTTTGGGGGTTTTTTTCTGAATAAAAATAAAATCAAGTCAAAAAAGGAGATTTTTTGCTTTGCGTACTTTCTCCATCAAGAACTTAAATATGTTAACGACATAGCCTGAAAGCCCTCGGAATAAGCTTACAGGGGCAGATACAACATATGGAAATGGGGGTCCGAATATAAGCAGAATATTTGTCACACATGTTTAACCCAAGAATAATGTGTGTTTAACACATGCTTAAAGGGAGAGGCCAGTGAAATTTATTCTTCTTTCAATTTGTATTCTATATCTTAGATTTGATGCTGAAAAGTTGTCAATGCACCCTCTTGATATGTAGCTAGGATATAGGTTAAGCATGCACAATGTGGATGCTTCTTAAAATCGACAGGGTGACACAGGCATTTCTTAAATTTGACATGGAACATAGGCTCTAGTGACATGAGTGAAAGATGTGCTTACATGTTATAGCAGGGTTCCCACACATTTTTAAAAATCAATTTAAGACTTTTTTAAGACCAATTTGAGACCAAGATCAAGAAAAATTAAGACCTATTGACCGCAATCAACGAACAATGTCAGAATATATGATATGACTTAAATTTCAAATAGGTATTTTCATTTGAAAGTGGGATTTGGAATTTCATGATTACTTGATTCAATTTAAGGGCAATCGCGCCATTTGTTGATACGCACGCATACTGCGCAGCCTGGCTCCATGGGTGTGCAGTGGAGCGTGACAAGGGTGAAAATGTTTAACTATAGAAGTCTATGGAGGGAAAATGCGTTTTTGCTCATAATTCTGGCACTAGTCATCCGATTGCAATACAGTAAGTGACAAAGTTGTAGTCCAGAATGCTGTGAATCCATGTATCTCCTCGGATTTAATAGATTTACAATATTTAATTAATTATGAATTTATTTGTAATAAAACTATTATTTTCGACCTCCCCTCCCATTTTGGCCATTTTAATGTCCCTCTTTGAGCTTGTGTGGTATGGGCTCTGCACAATGCATCATGAAACCAACTAATATATATGGAAATTCTTATGTTTAAGTAGATAAAGGGTTGTTTCATATATGTTTGAAATGATAAATAAGTATATAGCATAATTGATACATTTTTCTAATTTTCAACAAATTGTGTATTATCTATTAATAGATATGTGGATTTTCTGAAAAAGTTAGAACGGTGACCCCCTAATTTCTCTTCAGTAAATAAAAGCCAACAGTTACCCAAATCACATGGAGGCATTTCAAGTAATTTTCAACTTTGATCATTTTTTTATTACCATTTCAATGAGAATTTCTTACTTTTTAGCAACAAATTCATTCAATTAAATTCCCCCTAAATTACTTAGTTTTTGTATTTTGGGGAAATAATGCATTTTCCATGAACGTTAATGTATTGGCTTCATATTCAAGTGAGTTAAAATCATAATTGATGATTTTTTGATAACTTTATTAAGGAATCTCTTCAAAATCTTTTAATTTTAGAAAATACTGACATTTTCATTTTTGCAAATTTTGTGATGTTTCTATTTCAAAAGTTTCCATGGTGACCCCCTATTTTTTCAGCATTCCTGACATATATACACATTCAACTTTTATCTCCCAAAGTTTAAAGAAAAAATCAACTTCAGAAGTATAATGGAGCGATTGTCTTTAAGATCTCTAGCTTCAAAATTGTCAAATTTTAGACCTTTTTAAGGCCTTAAATTTGAGAAAATCAATTTAAGACCTTTTAAGACATTTTAAGACCTGCATGGGAACCCTGTATAGGCCTATCTTTAAGGCCTTGGCATATATTCTGACAGTAGCGCAAAACCAATGATTTCCTAGCCTTTGGATGTTTCTTAAATACTAAATGAAGGGGACTCTGAAGCATGGAAACTCAAGGTTTTATTGTGATTAGACATGATATAATCATTTTTCAAGCTTGATTATCTCAAAGGGTTCCTTGCACATAATTTTTCAAACAACTATTTTTTATTTGATTAACTACTATTGCCTTTTTTGAAAATATATCAAAAGAAAAAAATAGAAAATGTTGAATTATTGATGAATTATAAAGAATAGAAAATAAAATTGGGGAATTCCCTAACTTCTAGGTTGTTTAGAACTCCCCTTCCTACGTCATTATTATGGGAATTCCCCCAATAAATAACTTGGGAATTCCATGTTTATAAATGATTACAGATAAGTAAATGTTACAATCGATAATAGCCTATATTGTGCCAAATATGCATTTTAGTTTTAATGTAAATATTCCCTACCATTTGTATTTTAAGATTGGGGAATCCCTTTGATGGATAAATGGAGTTCCCCAATTTACTCACCGTGTGACGTCATTAATTGGGGAATTCCCTTACAAAATTGGTCTATATACGTTGGTTTTTTCTATTTGGGCCTACGTTTTTAGGGTTGAAAAATAATGACAACATGATATCACTAAAAATGCTCATGAAATATAAAGTGCTCCAAAATATCCATTCAATTTTTATAGAAATAACGATAGAGTGTTATATCGCGCATCTTACATTTCAGAAACTCCAACTCTGATGTTGAATCTTTTTTAATCTTTTTTTTGGATGTTGGACTTGATTTTTTTAAATAAATTTTGGGTGCGCCCCCTCTTTTTCTGGTCAAATTTAGATATTTTGGAAAACACAGGTGTCCCCCTCCTTTTCATTAGCAAGCCCCGACCTTTTTAAAAAGCTGGATTCACTACTACTTATACTTCACTTTTTGTTTGTTAGCAGCATCTTAAACATAATTCTATGGTACATAAGTTATGTGGCTCCTAGTATCAGAATTTGGCAACAAAAAGGTGTTCTGGCGATTTATTTCTCTACAAAAATCCAGTACCCAACACAAGCCCTGCAAAGGCAAAGAGTAGACTCACAAAGTAAAAAACATCAGAATTAAAGGGTCAAACCACGTTAAGTGTGGAATTTAAGTGTTAAAAAGGTCAAAAAATAGAATTCAAGTTATGGAACCAATGAGTATATTTCTCAAATAAACAAGTAAGGATCAAACTTATTCTAAAAAATTAGAACGTTAAGTTTTTTCATTAAAAAGTTAGAATGATTTAAAATCAGGTCCTTTTTTCCAACATTTTCAGTCATTTTTTTCTTACTTTTCCTAATAGAAATAAAGTGAATCAATAATATTCAATTGAATACAAATAATAAGCTTTCTAAACAAATGTAAGGATGTGTATTGCACCTTATAGAATACAAAATTACCTTTCAGATGATATCTAGAATGTTGAAATCGGATGTTAAGTTACAGAGATACTGAAATTATACTACTATAGCCGTAAACTTCAAGGGTACAAACATTATCAATTTTGAGCTTGTACTGTAAATATTAAACCTTTGCTAATGGTGAATATTGACAAATTTGGGACTGTTTCAAAGATAAGTTGTTAACAATTTAATATTTTATCTTAAAATAACGGTAATTTTGCAATATTTTTTTACAAAAGCTTCCCTCAGCAACTGCACAACGGTTCTAGGTCCTTTTTATTTTGATATGATATAGCATTATGGTAATTTTTGTTGTCAATGATATCAAATCTAGGATAAAAAGGGTAAAAATGAAAGTCTTGTAGATACTATAAAAGTCTTGTAGATACCATCTTGTAGATACTTTTTACTACATATTTGTCTCTAGGACCCTTAATAATGTATCCATTGACTTGAAAATTGGTATACTGTCTACTTTGCTGGAGGTCAAGGCTTTGTTAGTAGAAAATGTTAAAATCTATTTTTATGTTGGGAGATATGCATGGTCTTGTAGATACCCTCTTAAATAATCTCTCCAAAAAACGCATTTTGCACTCCTGGATTTCCATTATATATAGCATTTTGGATATTTTCAAGTTTTTAGTTGGAAGGTCCTGGTTAGTTCTAATTATTGACACTAAAAAAATTCTATATTTTTTTTTTTTTTCAATAAAAATATCTTATTTTATGAAAAAGTCTTGTAGATACCTTTTTCTGTGGACACTTTTCAGTGATTTAAATCAAAGTGAAGAATTTTAGATATAATTTTGCAAAAATGATCATCTAATAAGAATTAATATATAGATTGTAACAAAAGTCATTTCTTTTGTTCATATGGTATTTTAAAGCATATTTTGATCAAAATGAAAGTTTAACTCTCCCTGTTGACATAGTATTTATTGGGTATAGGCCTTTTTTACTTCTAAATATCTAATAATTAATTATTTTCTACAAAAATATATTTGATATGCAAAGATTGACTTTTATATGAATAGATTAGCAAATCAAACAATGGTATCAAATTATGTTAATGGAAAACGTTACAGCACTTTATATCCTGAAGACATCAAAGTCCACACTTAACGTGGTTTCACCTTAAAACGTTGGGCCTATATCCAATCATTATCATAGGCCTATTAGATCTAACCAGACTTCCATATTACAGCTCCCATGCCCAGTGCCATTTTCACTTACAGTTAAAGGGTTCTCCCTAGGCAAGGGAATGCGAGATTCCCGCATTGATATTTTGATTCCCACACTGTTACAAATTTGAAGGGACCATTCCCACATTGATAATGATATATGATATATGTGAAAGAAAATAGAGAAAAGGCCCCTCCGATTTTGGGGAATGGCCCCCTTAAAACTTATGCTGCTGGTGCATTAGATACTTCAAATGTTTTTCTATGAATATCCCTGCAGTTACTGGGTGTTGCCTCATACACTAAGGCCTTAAGCCTTGTCCACCTGAGGAAAATATTGGAGGGGGAGTTGGGGGGGGAGACAGAGGTGGAGTGGCGACCAGCCAGGGCAGTGGGGTTGTAATCGGTGCGGAAGTATTTAAACATATTTATTGAAAACTAAAATCTATTCATGTTTTAGGATATACTAAGGAAACCCGACATTTTGGAGTGACATAATCATGGAGACTAAAATCGAAAGTTTTAAGTTAACTCATTCTGCTAGGTTTTTGCTTGAGGTCTGGGTCCCTTCCCCCATGGCCTTGTCCCCTCCCCCACTGACTTAAGGGGGTATTCCACTACACAATCAGTGTTGGAAATTAAGCTGCGCCTTGCATCCGGCGCACATATTTTAGCAGCCGGGTGCGAGATTTTAAGAGGTATGCACCCTGAATATGCACAATTTTGAGGTCTTTTACCACTGCCACATATTGGGTGGATGCAAAAGCAAATCCTCGGGTGCACAGTTCTAGTGACTGTGCACCCGATGGGTGAACAAAATATATCCTCAATTTCAGACACTGTCAATATAAACAGCCTACAGTATGCAGAGATGCCACTCTTCAAACATGAAAAAAAACGGCATTTCCGTATTTGAATACAGAAACAACTAATGTAGTATTTTCTTCTGTATTTAACCTCTAATACTGAATCAAATCATATGTACATGTAATGTGATATATTCTTAATTTCTGTTACCTGAAATTGTATACAAAACAAATTTCCTTCTAAAATTTTGGTACTTTTTACAACTTTTTATCAAAGCAAAAAATGGGGAAATCCGTATTTAGACAGAAAAGTGGCATCTCTGAGTAAAGCCCAAGACCCACCAAGTGATTTTGTCCAGAGTCGGCCGATTATTGGTGCTAAAATCGGCCGACTCTACTCAAAGAGTCGGCCGATTTTAGCACTGATCCAGATCAAACATGCACATTTCAATATATTGTACTAACAGAGGTTCATAGGAATTGGCCGACTCTGCTCATTTCCCGTCGTCCGTCGCCGGTAAAGTCGCCTAGTGGGTATGGGGCTTAAGATGATCAATCTTCTACACTCTGTCCACCCCAAATTGAAAGAGAAAAGTTACAAAAGCAAAAGAGAGTGCCTGACAAGGTCAGAACAGGTGAAATTGGCCTGTCTCTCTATTAAACAAGAAATGCGAAGGGATCTCTAGTAAAAAGCGATAATTGTGACACGCACTCAGACTGTCATTGGGCTGCAGAACTAATAAGCAGCAGTCGGCAAGGGGAGGGGTGGGTGGGGGAAGGGGAGACCCCATTGATAAAGTTGGGGTCTAGAGGGGAGGGAGAGGGGAGGGGGGTGCACCTTGGGGGCCTAATTGATCTGAGTGTCACCCTTACAAGACTTGTTGCTGTGTCTCAAAGTAATGATGATTTATATAGATATGAAAAGGTTGCTACCCCCCAGCCGTGTTATAAATATCTATAGATATAGGGTCTGTGACTTTAGCCATCCTTGCTTTTCTCAAGGCATAGTCTCCCGTTTCTAGGTCCTCTCAACACCTCTTGGCCACCCTCTCTTTGTTCTAGGAGTGACCATTCACCTTAAGATCCTCTCAACACCTCCTGACCGCCCTCTCTTTGTTCTAGGTGTGACCACTCACCTACAGGTCCTCTCAACAACTCCTGGCCACCCCCTCTTTGTTGTAGGTGTGACCACTCACCTACAGGTCCTCTCAACACCTCCTGGCCGCTGGTTTGGGCTAACATAGAAGTTCAGAACGGCCTATTATAACAGGATGTACCATATTCCTGGTACACAGATCGTCCTGTGATTTAGGAACAGTTGAATAAAACTAATTTTGCTGAAAATTCTAACTTGGTAAATGTCTCATAAACAAGTGTTTCAATTAATCTAGCTCTTTTAATCTGAAGTTAAATGTGTGCATTTGTTTTCATAAAACAAGAAACAAAGTCACCATAGGCACCTCAGTGCAGTATCAGTATGAGCTAGGCAGGGCGAAGAGGCCAGAGATGTTACACAAGATCTACGTGATCGCCTTTATAGAAAGATTGATCGTTCAAGGAAACGAGAATTTCGCCCATTGCAATTATTGGAAATTAGACACTATAGTCTGGCTTAAAAAAGTAAACTTTATGTCTACAGGCATGCCAGTCATTGAGACTCTCTTGTGAATCATTTCTTAAAGATTGGTAAAAACTTAATTTTCGAGAAGAAAATTAAGGTAATATGCGTTTTCTTTGGCCAAGTTACTATAGAAAAAAGAATTCTCCTCGGATTTTTTTCACTTTTATTTTTTGAACATGGATATCTCGGTAACCACTCAATAATTTCTAATGAAATTTCTTGGACATGTAGATAACATTCATTTGGAGGGAAGCGTGTCTCAGATTTTTTATTTAGGGCCTAGTTTTTATTTCATGACAACAAATGGGAAGATTTGAGTTATTTTTGACAGCATTAATTTCTAAATTCCATAAAACAAAAAGTAAGACCTCAATTAAAATTCTGAGACACGCTACCCTCCAAATGAATGTTATCTGCATGTAAAAGAAATTTCATGCATTTCTGTTGAGTAGTTACTGAGATATCTTTGTTCAAAAAATAAAAGTGAAAAATGCATTTTTTCACTTCCCAGTCTACTAATAAAGGCATAGCTCTGCACATATTGATATAACTTATACCATTAAGTAGGATTCTGGATTGGCTTTTAAAATATATATGGTATAGGCCTACAATAATCATGCCAGACAGTAAAAAATAATTCCAAAACAATGTAGAGGCTGCGCATTGGCTGCTGAGAGGTGTCGTCTATCCTTAACGTTATTTTATATGTGCCTCAGCTACTCTCCCTATCAATTATTACAGAGGAATCTGGGGGGTCTAGACGGGGGGGTCCCCATGTCGCGTGTCGAATTTAAAAAAAGGCCCTGTCGCATGTCATTATAACTCACTTAATACCCATGTCCCATGTCGAATTTAAGAAATGGCCATGTCCCAGGTCATTATCTTTTTAAAGCTGATGTCGCATGTCGAATTTAAGAAAAGAGCAATGTCATTTGTCCCTAAGTTGCCATGTCGCCTGTCGAATTTAAAAAATCGGCCGTGTCGAATTTAAGAAATAGCCATGTCACGCTGTCGAATTTAAGGGTCCATACCCCCCAATCTGAGGTAATGCCGGAGTAGATCTATGTTGTAAATAAGCCCCGACATAAGCAGTCAATAGCGTCGTGTCTGCGCGGGAACGGATCTCACCGGTTAACCTGACCAGGTGACCTGGGTCAAAGGTCAGAGGTCAAAGTTCACTTCCTGTTGCATCCGCCGACACTACCCGAAGCCAAACTGTACTAAAGAGCTCCTTTCCGCACCATCTGTCTACCGTGAAACCTATGATTTCGAAGCAATCAGAGGTTAAGGGTAGTGTGTACCCGAAGCTTCTGATTGCTATGAAATTGTTTCACGGTAATCAGACTGGAGCGGAAAGTAGACTTTCTAGTGCGTCCCACTGTTCGACAGGAGCTCTGGAGTACAGTTTGCGAGGTCGGATGGCGAAGTGTTTTCTGGAAACGCCACTGTTGCAAGTCCCGGGAGTACAAGCTAGTGCACCCATCTCCAGCGGAGGGAACTCACAGCCAAAGAGATTCATGTTTCAATTTAAATGGCGAGATAAAAATCTTGTCGGGTGGGCGATAATAGAGCCGTCCAGAGGGGGTACGCGTTTTTCACGGAACACCGGATGATCGACTGAAACTTATTCCCCTGTGTTTCAGAAAAGCATTAGACTTAGATAGAAGCACTACTGGCATGTTTCCAGCGAAAAGTTTTGCTGGGTACGGTGTGCAAGAAACAACCATTGATTTTAAGAAAGCTGGTAGCCATCCATCCAGGTGAATGAACAACATCCTTAAGGAAGATTTCGCCCATGAGCTTTGATAGCCTTGATCGACTGGATTACGCTGGGCGAAAAATAAGCAAACCTGTGGACTATGGCGCTCCCTTAGTAGAAACTCCTCCCCTGTGACAGACCTTCAGGCCAGCCTGGACCGGTCAGATACAACAATAAAAAGGCAGGGAATATCAATAGCCCAGATTCTCTGGACAGACTATCCAGGACAACCCAAGATTTCGGGATGTCCTGTTTCTACTATGTTAGCTCCAACCTTTTTCTTCTAGGTGCGGCCACTCACCTCCAGGTTCTTTCAACACCTCCTGGCTGACACTATTATTATTATATAGACCTAGGAGTGTCACCTGTTAAACCCATTTACTTTATCTGGCCATAGGTTCCACCCGCAGTCTGCGAAATTGGCACTGGCTCGGGGCTAAAGGCTAGTAAAATTATAGCCGGGCCAGTGAAAAATTTGGGAAAATTTGGGAAAATATAATATGTTTTGCAGGCTCATGTGCTCCTGGGCCAGTGGAAAATAATGCCAATCTCGCACACTGCACCCTAATAACAATCACCCTCTCCCGAAATTTACCACTTGTCACTCAACTCTGGGAGTCGACTTCATGCCTCCCCGCGAATCTCCCCCCACCCCACACCACCCACCCCTTCCACCAAGGAGGTAGTCTGGAGTATAATGCTACAAAGTGGACAAATATGGAAAAGAGGGAAGCTTGTGGGAACCAAAGTTACACGGAACTTAAGGGTGACACCCCACCTACAGTTATTTCAACTCCAAATATCTTTCAGATAGTTACCAAGATATTCATGTTTCAAAGTTTTGTTTTATTTAGTTTATTTGCTTACCATATTCCACTGCCCTTTGATATCCAGTATTGATCCAGATTATTGACATTGCAATAATGATAGATTAGATATGCGATTTGAGTCATTTAATGTGAACTACTATGATATTGTATGCAAAATATAAAGTAATATTGCAAGTTTTTTCATTTGACAAAATTAGAACTGGCTCAACTAAAGGTACAAACCATGGCCATAAATATATCCTTAAATAACACCAGGGAATGGTTGTTTGAGACTCAATGCCCCACCTGCCCTAAAGGGGGGTTTACACAGGCCGTCAAAATCCTTATGATAGGGATTGTCGTAAGGATTTTGACAACCCCGACAATTAACCTAAGCCCTACGATAGTCCCGACGATGTTATCGGCCTGTGTAAACTCAATTTGTCGTAAGGATATATCTTTGTCATAAGCCTGTCGTAAGGCTTTAGATGATTTGTCAGGACCAATTCCTTAAGAACAAAAAATTTCACACGTGTTTGACATTTTTTGGAAAAACCTTAGGATAAGTGGCTTACGATAGTGAAATTCACCTTACGATAATGAAGTTCTTTATCTTAAGAGCCTCTGTCGGCCTGTGTAAACCCATCCTGTCTAAATATTCTTATACAAATCTATTGGACAGTTTTTTTGTCGTAAGGTTTCTGTCAAGGATGATAGTTTTATTATCTTAAGGATATTGTCGGGTGGTGTAAACCCTTCATGACCATAGTCCTTGCGACAATTGATACAGATAATATAGGAAAACTGCATGAGGATGTGGGATAAGGCAGGATACGAGCTGGGGATAAAAATTCATCCTGCACGAGCCCGAAGGGTGAGTGCAGGATGAATTTTTATCCCCAGTGAGTATCCTGCCTTATCCCAACATCCGAGTGCTGTTTTCCTTTTATTATATGTCGAATTGTGCCTTAAAATGCTAAAAAAGAGCCTACGATAGTGACCTATAAAATACATATTTTTGCATAAAATAGTCCTTTAACTTAAGGTTAACGTAAGTAAATTTTCATAAGGAGCTGTTGACAGCCTGTGTAAACCGGGCTTTACAATGCCCAACCTGGCCAATATGAGCATCTATGACGCTGCCACCTGCCCCTCCAAGGTCCCACAAACCTCTACAACGCCCTACTCGCCCCTAACAAAGCTTGACATACTGGGTGTCCAGACACCCATTACAACCACAAAATAGTGCCGGACAACCAGATTCAAAGGCCTGGATGCCTGACGGGCAACCAAGATCCTGTCATCAAAAATATTTAGAGCCTTTCCCCATAAGCTTAGATGGACATCACATAAACCTTTACAACAGTGTCGTTGTTTTGAACATTACATGATTTGTTTATTTTTCATGTTTTCTATTTTTCTCCTATCTATCTGTGATGTCAAACACAGAACAATGCAGTGTGCATGCTACACCAGGTGCAGACAGGGACTCTCACTTTGAAATCTAATATTGTGTATAAAATTCAAACCACTTAAGATAATAATGTGAAATTTGGCATGGTAATTACTTGCATTAATAGGATCACGACACTACAAGTTTATATTCAATGGCCCCTCTCTTTAAGGTAGTATTGATGTTTTTTCCGAAATTTTCAATATTTTATCAAGCTTTTAGGTCTAGATCAAATGTTTCACTGAGCAAAAAACTGGCAATAGACTGCACGGAAATAGGCAACAGTGTGCAAAAAATAACAGATTAACCATCTTAAGTAGAGTAGGGGAGCCAGTTTTGATGCAGCACTAGTTTTGGCGCAGCTGAAGCAACATAATAACTGTTGTTAGGGTATTTAAAATACTCATCAGGGCTCAATATTAAGCATTGCCCGCCTGCCTGTGACAGGTAAAAGTTCAGGTGGGGCAGTTAGATTTTGACATACACCTGCCCAAAGGGCAGGCAAATCTTTTGTCAAATAACAATAAACTCTTAAAGAGGGGCAGGTGAATTTTAGGGATGGGCAGGTAAAATCTGAACTACACCTGCCCAACCGGCAGCAAAGCTGAAAACCTTAACGTTGAGCCCTGCTCATATATGATGTATTGCATAGAGATCTAATAGCAATAGGCGATCATTTTTTCTATTGGCAAATCAATTTTCGACAAGATTTTATGAAAATTATCAATCTTATGGCAAAAACGGCATCTTATGTTAGTACATTTTGTGAAGTACCTGGAAAGCTTGGAAATCACAGATCTCTTAGGTTAGGACTATTAAAATTAATTTAGCAAATAATTAATTTTGATGTATCAAAGTGCTTGTGTACTAGTTTAAGGTCATATGCGAGCATACAGGATAGACAGTATTAAATTTTATTTCACAATTTCAGAATAAGACCCGAGTAAAAGCTTAATACAGAAAACATGATATGCATCAATTTTCACGCATTTCCACCATTTTGAATTTCTGAAATTTCCAGATTTTCCTCAATCTTTCCTTAATTAAAACTTACAATATAGCGTACATATATTCTAACCTCTTCTGAACAACCACAACAATCTATTTTAGACTCCAATTTTCATATCCATTTTGTCTGTTTGGCCATACACGTTTTGACAGGGTTATTTCAGTGATGGTTTGCACTAAGCACAGCAAAAGTTATTTGAGTTTAGGCCAGGCTTAAAAAAATATTTGTTTCCTGTCCAGCGCCCGACTGGCTTTTTGAGGGCCGACTAGAGATTTTTTTTTTCAAATTTTGGGAATTTTTTTTTTTTTTAAACCAAAGTCGTAGTTAAAACCTTACCAAAAAAAAAAAAAAAAAAATTATTTCCCGACCTCCCGACTGGGATTTTTCCTTCCCACCCGGTGGACAGGAAACACATTTTTTTTTAAGGGAGGCCTTAGGTGAATGATTAGAATGATTGAGACGCTATATCTATATTTTTCAGGGGTTTTCCTTAACTTTCTTGTTCACTAGCCCACCAGGCAATTTATTCGATACCTACACTAGCCCGGGGCACATTTAACTTAGCCCTTGCAGTACTGTAGTTTATAATTTTACTACTCATAATATCCACTAGCCCAGCATGATTTTTACTAGAACACGGTACTAGTAACTCTATGTCAAGGAAAATTCCTGATTTTATTAATTTTTTTTGGTGATTTTGTTATCCCTTTGGTCCCCAATCCGGCCGTAGCCGCCCGTGGGTAGTTTCTCCAATCCGGCCGTAGCCGCCCAGAAAAACGGACATTTTCCCATAATTTTTCCAAATTATTCCAAAGAGAACAGTTTTATGAGTTTTCAACATACAAAATTGGCTAATATATCGTTTGAAAGCTGATTCAATTTCCTTTCCAATGCTATGAACTCTATTCCTATAACTTTAATTGAAAGTGGTGGGTAATCCTTTAAATTTCCACAATTAATATACATTTAGGAAATTCCAAAGGGAAATCCTGGGGAAATCAAGCAATTTATAAATGCGACATGTGGGGTCTAAAGGGTTATTGAAATATGATGAATAGATAGAAAATTTGTTCTGATGGGTCAAAACTGATGACTAGGTGCGCCAAAATAGGCTGCAGGTGCGTCAAAACTGAAGAATTAAGTCCCCAAAGTTATGTAGTGAAATATCATATAAAAGAAAAGGATATTTATGTTTTTCATCAATGATTATGTGGATGGTCGTTATTCCACTACAGACATATATGAAAAATTATAATATGGCTTTGTTTTGAACTTAGATTTCATGCTATTATAAAATGTCCCATTCTTATTGCGTCATAACCGGCTCCTCTACTCTAATCTAGTAAATTTTCACTGAAATATTTTTAAATCAATTTTTTTCAATGATCATTTAAGGTACTACATTCGATTTGTTGTAGCTGCAAAAATATGAAATGGATTCACTTTTTCTTTATTCCCCCCCCCCCCCCCCATAATTATTATCTCAGTTATTAATGCATGAAAATTGGAAATACTACTCTACAGGATTGAAAAAACGATTTGTCAAGCCTGGTCTCAGGGAGCCCCATATACAGGGGCAGGGGCAGATCCAGGATTTCTAAAAGGAGGGGGTCAGCATATAGGCTAAGTACTAAAAATGCACGTATTTCCACACTCTAGTACAACATTTTCCCCTCTTAGGCTCTTTGCCTAGTTTAGGGGGCCACCAAAAGGAGGGGGTCAGGACCCCCTGGACCCCCCTCTGGATCCGCCCCTGCCCTCAGATGCCCCTGACACCTCCACACACTTCCCACAGCCTCCTCACACTCCCCATACCTACAGTAGTGAACAACTGGCAATCGGGGGTAGGGCTAAGGCCCGATATTAGGGAGTTTCAGATCCCACAACGCATCTCAATACGTCAACGTATGTCAAATCAACCTAATCATATCTAAGGTTAATCATACAAAATTTGGTAATTGTGATTAAATCATCATGTATGACTGGGAGATAATTGTAAGGTCATAATGAAATATTTTGGAAATATTTTATGATAACCAAGAAAAAAAGATACATTGCGTTTGTGTAACGTCACACCTTGGAGGATCTGAAACTCTCTATTTCGAAACATCTAAACCTTAAACTTTTCACAGATTTAAGGTGGTTGCTAGGAAGTTTAGGCCAATTTAAGGCCTCTCCTTAAATATACTTATATAGCTAAATATTTAAGGTCTGTGATATTTCAAAACACCTTAGATCTACCTGAAAAAAAAGTTTAAGGTGAAATCTTTAAGGTAGCTCGGGAGGTACCTTAAAATTTAAGGAAATTTTGGATCAAAAGGAGAGTTCTACATTAATGGGTTTGAGTCTCTAATTTGATAGTCTAGTTCAATATTCTAAGTGAAATTTCATGCCTAAATCAAATTTATCTCTTAATCCAGAGTTGAACCACCCACAGGAGGTAGATCAAGTTTAGAGGTTCAATTCTGCAGATTAAGCAGTTGAACTGTTTTGAAAAACCGGTTTGTACTTAAGTTGAAGCCCGTATTCCAAGTCCCGATTTGAACCTTTCCTTAGTTAAGTTCAAGAAATGATCAGTTGATCTTTTGGTTCAAATCATAATTCTAAGACAGATTTGAACCTTTTTACATTGAACCACATTGAACTGATTTGAACCACCTTGAAGTTGAACCATATTTTGGTAAGTTGAACTCTGAACATTGCAGTTTAGGTTCAAGCCACTTATTCTAAAAGTCGTTTTGAACCATATTTGAACCATCCTTGAACCATGCTTGAACTCATTTTTTGTTCAGTTGAGATCAAACCATGGAAACGGTTCAAATCCCATTTCTAAAACAAGTACTTTGTTCAAATATAGATCAAATACGGTTCAAAGTTAAACCACCTTCAGGGGGTGGTTCAAGGATGGGTGTAGACCCCTAAAATCGACACGGAGACACGGCCTTTTTTTGGCTTATCGACATGCGACAGAGCCTTTTCTTAAATTCGACAGGGCGACAGAGCCTTTTCTTAAATTCGGCAGGGCGACAGAGCTAATTCTTAAATTCGACAGGGCGACAGAGCCAGTTCTTAAATTCGACGGGGCGACATAGGGACCCCCCATCTACACCCCCTCAAGGGGCTTCAACATGGTCAAACCATGTAAATAGATGTTGCTACGTGTAAAATGGCTCAAATTGTGGTTGTTTTTATTATCAAATTTAAACATTTTCAACTAAATAAATTAATGTGGAATACTTAGATTCAACAAAAAGTAATTTTCGTGGCTTGTAATTAATATACCTACCTTTAGGGCCTTCAGCTGGGAGTGGACGGACTGGGCTACGTCGCAAGGAATGCCGTCTTTTACAGTCGGTAGCGGCTCCCCATCTGTAGAAACCTGTATAAAACCAAAATCATGCGATAGGATATTGTCTAAACTTTAATTTGATATCAAATATAGGTCTGTAGGTGCCTTATTTACCGAGATATGCCGTAGTATTCTAGTAAGTTCAAAACGTCGGGTACGATCATTATAATGACGTTCTGTCCCGTGGCTGTTGCTATGATGCTGAACTCCCTACCAATGCAATGGTAGGGAGTTTAGGTGATTTTTAAAACTTCCTAAAAGAGCATCATATCTGATATATCATGAAAGCCCTATTGATTAGCATGATTTTGCTGTTTAAATTTTCTTTCTAGTCCCTTTCTTTCAAAAGTTATGAGACATTGAAGTGTGGTAAACCAGGCCTTTTGAGGGACGAAGGCCCCTGTACTTAAGCAGGTTGGGGCTATGACGGGAAAAACGGAACGTTCCGTTTTTTCAGGACGCAACCCTTTAAATCCTTTAAAAACATTCCATAATTATTTTTTCAATTTTGAAATATGAGCCTTTATGATAAGTGATCATTTGGTTAAATCAAAATCGAATTCCATCTTTAAAATAATGGTTTGAATGATTTTTAGAAGTGTGCCTGAAAAAACGGGACGTCCTGCAAAAACGGATCACATAACTGTCCCGTTTTTTCAGGACGGTCCGTTTTCTTGGTATGATTTTCATAACTTTTAAAAAAGAAAAATCAAAAGAAAAAAAATGAAACGATCGAATTTGAAAATGCAATGATCATTTTGATACAAAAGATGTGTCCTTTCATTACAAATAATTTTTGAATTTAGCAAACTCCTGATTTTCTGAGCATTTTTATTTATATACAAATATTAATTGTGGAATTTTTATTTATGAAAATGTTAAAATGGAAAATGTCATGTAATTCATGTTAAATGCAGAATTTAATAATTTTTGCATTTTGGATATGCAGAAATATTATATCATGTGTATCTTGTATGTTATTCATGTAAAAATTCATTTACAATAGCTAGATATTACACTTTTTCATAATTGCCTGTTATTACAGGACGTCCCGTTTTTACAGGACGTCTTGTTTTCCCGTCATAGCCCCAACCTGTTAAGCATCTAGCCAATGGCGCGAAAAATCAACGTTTTCTGATGCTGATTTTAATCAAATTGTCAATAACTTTGGAACGAAAACTCCGATTCTTACAAGGTTTTCACCTATGATGACCACAGATGGTAGGGAATTTAAATTTTACAAATTTTAGTTTTCAGTTGTCATGGTAACCAAGATGGCCGCCACTAAAATTTGCTAAAATCCTAATTTCAGAGACAAATTTCCATTTATCTTCAATAATTTAAGAATAAATGGTTTTTTCTTGCCACATCTTTTCACCACATACTCACTTTTGACTTTTTTGAGAATGAATTCCATGAAAATGCTAATTTGATCACCAGTTGCCATGGTAACCAAGATGGCCACCATTGAAAACATTAAAAAGGGTGAAATCGCTAATTTCAGAGGAAACATTCCATTTATCTTCAATTATTTCAGAAGAAATGGTTTACCCTTGCCACATCTCTCATCTACATATTCATTTTGAGTAGAAATTCAATGGAAACACTAATTTCATCAGTTGCCATGGTAACCAAGACGGCCCCTGAACTTAAGCATTTAGCCAACGACACAAAAATCAACCTTTTCTGGTGTTTAAGGAAATTGACTATAACTTTGGAATGAAAACTCTGATTCCCACAAGGTTTTCACCTAAGTTATTGTCAGATCGGGAGGAATATTAGCTTTGCAAGATATTAATTTTCTGTTGTCATGGTTACCAAGATAGTAACACTAACAGGTAGGGGTTAAAAATGTCCATTCATTTTGGACAAAATATTCATAAAATGTTGTTTAGACAAGAGCCCTTCCACTCAGTATGTACGCTCACATCCTTAATTGAAGGCCCCTGGCAAGTCACTCTCACAGTCTCAGGATGCAGGAAATTAAAGGGACGTTCTCGTCCGTGAGAGGAACAGAAATTGCTACGTTGTAACTCCTGTACCGTGGCGCCAAATTCACGTCGTGACCGATCACGTCGCGTTTTATGTAATGGCTGGGGGGTGGTGCGGTGCGTATTGTGCCGTTTAGAATTAAATAAGCTCCGCAGCGCCCAAGGTAAAAATCTACCGATTATACGCACCGGAGCGCAACTGACCATGTGACCCCTGTTGCCATGGTTTCGGCCAATCAGCGTCGAGAATTAGGTAAACAAACCTGATGTGTGCCGCGATGTGCGCCGCAATGTGCGCAGCGATGTACCGTTTTTTAAAATAAATTGATGATTTTCAGTGTTTTAGCCATTACATAAAATAAAGAAGACACACTTATGTCGTATTCGGCCTGCAGGAAATTAAAGGGACGTTCTCGTCCGTGAGAGGAACAGAAATTGCTACGTTGTAACTCATGTACCGTGGCGCCAAATTCACGACGTGACCGATCACGTCGCGTTATAACGTTCTGAAATGGTAAAGCACGTCCCCAGTGACGGCGTCGTTAAGCTAACATCGGCGTACGTAAGCCTGACAACCCACGGACAAGAATGTCCCTTTAAAGGGAGGGGCCAGTGACTGTAAAGAGGTATACTGTCATGACGTACACCACCCAGGAAATAACCATACAAAATTTTATACATTTATCTTTAGTAGTTTTTGATTTACACACATTTTTCTCAATCAAAATGAGTGCCCCTGCCTTGCACCAAGTGCAGCCTGCAGAGTGCAATTCTCTGTGTGTGACGTCACAAGCAGAACAGTTAAAAAATTTGTAAAAGTGAAAATATAACAATATATAATTTTTCTGAATCTTCTTTACAGGTCAAACAGCGTTAGAATTATCAACTTAAATTATTTATGACAAAAATAATTTTAAAAATAGTTTATTAAGGGATTTGAAATTTTGAAATTCAAATATAACAGCTTTTTTGTGTGACGTCACACACAGACATCCATTTTTGGCAGCACAGAAGAGCCAAGACCTCATCTGTAAAGGCAGCAAGGATTTATACAGAAATAGCCTGGCAAAAGAATTGAGAATGTGTTGTAACTGTAAGTTAGCATTAATTCTAAAGTCTAAAATAACAATTTAACAAAATTTAAATTTCACTGGCCCCTCTCTTTAAGATTTTTCAGGGATATTCCTAGGCATGTGGGATGTGGGATTCATCAGGAATTTAATTACCACATTAGGGTGACTTGGATGGGGCCATTCCCACATTAGAATTGCAGAAACTGTATATATAGTCAAAATGCCCAAAAATTCCCAAAAATGCCACCCTAGGGAAAAGTAAAATGGGGCTTTTTACACTCAGAATTTTTTTCTAGGGAGAACCCTGATTTTTATACCTTATTTTTCAAAACTTTCTCAAATATTTTTCATTGACAAAATCACAAATAATTAACTTGTCATTGACACTGTGACAAAAATGAACATACCAAAATGATATGGATTTTGTTTGGGGAGAACCATTCTAAAATCCATTATTAAGTTACAATTAGGTTTGTTTGTTGGGGTAGTTTAATATCCGGCCAACCCTTATGGGTTCTTTCCTGACTGGTTACAATTAGGAAAAGTGTCCCGTTATGTATGTAAATATCCTGTATTTCTGAGTAGATTAAAATGTAATTCGTGATTCATAAACTAGATAATTGATAAAATTGTGTCAAAACTAAGATATTCACCAAAAGTTCCATTTCCCTGCACAAGAATACGTAATATCAAATGGTGATATACTTTCTAGGGATGTAAGTCAGGGTTAATGGGAAAATGTTAAACCCCAGAGAGAAAATTTGGAATAAACTTAAAATGCAATAAAACGTCATGTAAGGAATTCACTTTGAAAATCATTATTTAAGGTGATGTTCTGAAAAATCTGAAATCAGATATTAAAATCTGAAAACTTCCTTCCCTGAGTTCCCATACCTAATTAGACAAACATACAATATTAATATTCCTGTCTGACAGGGCTACAACATTTGAGTCATCATCTAGCAGGCCTCACCAAATCCAGCATCCTGTCCACCCCCCTAAAGACATAGGACGCACTGACAGGACACTCTAGATCTGGGTGTCTTGTGGACACCCTGAAAATCATACCCAACTCACACGTTATCAAAGCTAAACTTCTTGGATCCTCAATTTACAGGCAGGTCACCCGCAAGTCAGTCTGTGTGTCTTGTGGACAGCCACACTTTAAAATCTTTAAACTCTGTGAGCCCTGCCTGGAGTTTTTTTTTAGCTCCACTTGTAGATCTAGATCTACAGCTATAACGAGTTTAGATGAGGTGAGTGGCCGGGCCTTTAGATCTACTTAGTGTCAGTTCTACTGCAATAATCTTCTCAAAACTTAGTTTTTCTTAGAGGAAATTGTCAGGGTTTCAATTTGATACCGGGTTGGGCTCTGTGAGTTATGATTTCATGGAGATATAGCGTGGGAAACACAACAAATCGGGTCCTGTTTGTAAAGCGACGTCGTCCCTCGGGACTTGACGCTGCGCTGAACTCCCTTGTTTCAGTGCCCCTGCGTGATTCTCTTCAGATTTTCACCAACAAATATATATGATACATAAACACACCATATATCAAAATGATGCTGAACCCCTTAAGTATATGAATCTGTTTGAGACCAATGAGAAAGTTTAAATGGAATGCTGCGTTTACAAAGGTTGCCACAGAAAAGTTTACAGTTTCTGTTGTTCTTGGCCGATTCTGAAGTCTCAAAGTCATCTGCATACCTTAGGTCATTTCTGATTGGTTTAGATACGTCAATGAGCTTCATTTGCATAATCACGTGGTGAAAAACGGGACTCAAAAGGGGTTTCCCCAGCAGTGACGTCATAAATGTTCGGGCAACCCCTTCTTTTACGTCACGCTGTAAAAAATCAGTAACTGCTGTGTTCCAACGGCTCTAGTATGGTCCCAACTTAAACAATCGTCACGAAACTTAGATTTTACGAGAGGAAATAATGTAAGCTTGAATTTGATGGGTGTTTGAAGTCTGTAAGAGCTTTCCTTGCTGCGTTACAGTGAGAAAGGTTTACCAACGTAGGTACGCACGGAAAAAAGACGTTTTGTCCCGCTGCGGATGCACGCAGCGTGAACTCCCTAGCAATGGATATATTTTACATGTCACTGTCAGACCCATACAATAGAATACATACTTACTTTTAAACCAGATGAAGATTTATCGGACGTGCTGGACGTGCTGGACGTGCTGGACGTGCTGGACGTGTCAGACGTGTCGGCACCTCTAGGCGTCTGTAGGGAATCCGTGACGTCACTTACTGTACAAGCTCCCATTGGTGCTTAGAGTCATGTGATCAGACTTGGTCATGTGACTTTAGTGCACCATACAAATTACAGTGCCGACAGCATAACTCCACTTGTAGTGCCTACATTTTACTGAATTCCGATTCATTTGAAAGGTAAAAACGTATTTGTAAACTGCTAAAGAGTCCACATTCAAATGATAATTATTTATGACAATTTTCCTTCGCTACAACATTGTGACAATGTTATGTTTTCATTGAAGCTAGATTTACGCTGCAGTTAGCGATGACGGGCTGCCGCGCATATTGCATGCCTATAGCCAACGTCACTAGGTGGTGCCCCGTTTATTGCGGTTGGGTGCCGTCTGCAAGTTGTGATCAGTACTTTTTCCACAAAAACCCGTCTGGCAACTATTCTGATTACACCAGGGACATGAAACTTCTTCCGGGTCAGGTCAGGACGTTCATGACGGCCGTGACAAAGCTTTTTTCATTTCAATCGAAGAGGAACATGATTTATTACGGGTTTAAAGTGTTTGAAACAACATTTCATCAATATTATCCTAAATGCAAGCAACCTGCGACTATTGAGTGAATTCCTGAAGTGATAACGAAGAAAATGGTATGTCAAACTCATAACATTTGTGATAGCTTGACCTCTGCATTTCACCCTTCATGTAGCAACGTCTGGTCCCAGCGTTAACACTGATTCCTATGGACGTACATAGGGAGACGTGACGAACGTCATTGCCGCATCGCCATTTTAACCAAAGAATCTTATTTTATGTTTGAACATTGATTTCTCAGCAACTTGCGGGCATTTTTATTCTTCATTAGGTGTTTCTACAGATGAAAATCGTATTTTAAATCACAATTAAATATGTCTATACCTCTGCCTGAGAGAATTTTGAGAGCATGTTTTTAGCAAAAATTCATGTCGAAAATGGCGTTGTATTCACTGCATGTAGCGATGACATACTGCACTGTCCTAGATCTAGGCCTTGTAGATCTAGCAGTAGCCTAAGGCTAAGCCTAAGTAGGCGGCATCACAGATGTCACCACAAGAGACCCGTTTCTATGCAACAAACTCTATTTTCGTTATAAACCTGTAAATCTATTCAACCTGGGGGGTTCTATAATAGTATGTGTATTTCTTTAAAATTATATCGTATTTAGAACGAAAATTACCTATCACTACATCTCTGCCTAGCTGAGGTGAAACCACCAAAAATGAAAGATATCACAATATTTTGATTTACAACGAACCAATTACATGGAAAAAAGAAATCCTTATTTAGGGATGGGTTCTCAAGGGTCTAAATAGCACGGACCCGGGGGCCTGAGGCCCCTAGAAAATCTGTAGGGCCCCTAGATTGTCAAGTGAAGGGGCCCGACTGGCCCCTGGAATATCCAATATTTTGACAGAAAAAGTTTATTAGGGCTATTTCCAAAGTGGTTCGGGCACCCAAACTTTTATGTTAAGGGGCCCGACTCGCCCATGAATGCATGGACTTTATTTCGACCCCTGGTTCTTCCATATGGGTGCCAGTAATACAACCTATTCAATGTCTATATCTTGTATTACCGGCAGGGTTACAAAACTGTATCAAATATTAGGTCATAAGATATGAATAAATGACCAAAAACATGAATGGTAGGCAAAGAATTCAGAAAAATAACATCTGTCAAAGTAGCAATTATTAATTTCAGGGGTTCCACTACAACCTATATAATATGATGACAAACCAAACCTTGATTGGCATTGAAAGGTTAAAGTATCAATTCTCAAAAGGGATTACGGGCAAATTTTTATTTAGGTTTTTTCTTTTAGGGCTGGTAAGTATAAGCCATAACTTCCCACTACGTGACATTCAATTCTCCCAACCAGGGATAACCGTTTTCTGGAGTTTTACCTGCAGGTTAGCCAAAAACACAATGCATGCTGGGTAATATGTCGACAAAACTCAAGGCTGTAGCATAGGAATTTTCATAAATTGTATAATTATCTGTAGATTAAAATTGTGAGAAACTTGACATCATTATTTTTCAAATTAGTATCCACATCCATTGATATTTAATGAGTTGTTAAGATAATGATTTATTGGATATGGATATATTACAATAGGGCATGTACGGCCAAATACCGGTGCAAAAGGGCCTGCTTAGTACCAGCCAGGTGTGTACAGGTGACACATCTTGACCAGCGGCCACTGTGACCTGTGATGTGTTCAATGAGGCATGGCACCAGTGACCATTGTACTTGTACCTTAAAATACTGTAAATCAGCTATCCGTGGTAGGGAGAATTCGAAAATGTATGTGCAATTTTGCACTGAGGGAGTTAAGGATTGATAAGGGGGACAGTGAGAGGTTTCACTGCACCTGTACTTAGAAAATATTCTTTAATTCATTTTTAACTTAAGTAAATAAAAATATAACATAGGTAATTGAAAAGCTGAATATTCACATGAAACGTGGCTAGTCGTGTCTCTCTTCTGAGAGAAAGCTGAAATATTTGATTTTTCTCGGAATGTTAAGCAAATGTGAAATTCAGAAATACACTTTGGGAAAAACAAAAAATACATTTTTATGTTAAATATTTGAACATTGATACCTCAGTTATTAGTTTTGATTTTATAAAATGTAGAAATAATGTGTGGAAAATACATAAAAAGTTACCCGGATTTTGTAACAAAATCAAGACTAAGCCCTAGATCAAAGATTTGAGACGTGCGTCCCTCTATGAGTGTTTAAAACATAAAAGTGAAAAAATGAATCTTTAAAGCTGTATTCTTGTCTTTCAATACGTCGTTAATTGCTATGTTGTAACTCCAAAAACACTGCACCAAACTTGTGATGTGATCAATAGCGTCGCCTGATTATGTTCCAAAATTGGAAAATACATCCTGTTCTCGTCCATGAGACATAATGAGACATAATTTGCTACATTGTAACTCCATGCCTGGCACACCAATATCATGACGTGACCTATCACGTTACTGGATTACGTTCTAATGTCGCAAAACAAGTCACCTGCCATCGTGTCGTTAGGCTAACGTTGGTGCAAATTGGTTGGCATATGTAAACCTAACAACGGCAGGACAAGAATGTCCCTTTAAGCTTACATCGGCGGATGTAAGCTTAACAACAGCAGGGCAAATTGTAAATACGTTTTTCCAGATATCATATTTCTTTTTATTTAAAGGGACATTCTCGTCTTGCGGTTGTTAGGCTAACATACGCCGACGTTAGCCTAACGACGAGACGGCTGGCGACATGTTTTGCACTTTTGGAACGTAATCCGGCGACGTTATTGGTCACATCACGAATTTGGCACGGTCCCCAGGGGGTTACATACGGATCAAGCGGGTCTGAGGTCTCAGGGGGAATTCCCAGCCAATGGCGCATCGAGCAGTGAACATAACGACGGGAAATGAGGGGGACAGCTCCCAGCAGATTCTTAATAGAGTAGAGGAGCCAGTTTTCGCGCAGCTCTATAGTTTTCGCGCATTTTACGCATTTTTATGGACGCGTTTTCTTTGAACATTTAATTTTCATTATTTTTTACTACTGTAACCACGGGGGTAATCCAATAGAGGAAATCAGAAAGTTTTGTGATGATTTATTCGAAATTGGGTATGTTACAGTTCAAAATATACATCAGGATCCCCAGATATAAAGAAAATGGCGGGACCCTTATAAATCTAATATTTTCTGAATTATTAACATATCAATATATATGATATTTTTCACATTGAAAATTTAGTTAGGTGGTCCAACTTTGTTGGACATAAGTTTAAAGTGATATTTTATCATTTAAACATCATGCAGATACTTAAAAATCTATCCATAATCTTTTCGATTGACCCCTGCGTGAAACTAAATACCAAAAAATGAGCCAGTTGTCAGTTTCCATGCATTTTTCATGTATTTTCCCGAATTTTCCCAATTTCCAAGAATTTGGTCATATCTAAACTTCAAAAATTATCAAAGTAGGCTTACATACATTTGTATGACAGTTTTCTGATTTGTATAAACCCATCAGTCCATGCTTACCTTTTTTTATACTTTTATCCAGGCGAATTAATGCTCCATGCTGTCTTTTAATGAAAATGCACAAATATGCGTATTTTCTAATATTTATGATAATATCTATTCTTTAGATTTTCCAAGCAACATACCATTTCTGATATGTAGGCCTATATGCAGAATAAAGATGAATTCAACTATTATTTTACATAGCGAATATCAATAGATTGTCTCTCTCTGGTTCCCCATAACTGACATTTTCTGTCTTCTGAAGATTTTACTCATTTTATACCTAAAATATGAATAAATGCGCGAAAACTGACACCAAAATGCGCGAAAATAGGCTCCAGGTGCGCAGAAACCACGCTGTAAGATCTAATGTCCTGCTTCCGGACTAGTGTGCCTTTTACCTCACACTGCCGGATCAGAATTGCACCAGTCAACAGCTTAAATCTCTGAATTTTCATTATAATCACTCCAGGGGTATGGACAAAGACCTAATATTGTAATTATATGAAAAGTTAGGCACCAAATAAAAAAATTAATCATAATGATTGCCTCCATGCCAAGGTTGTTATAGACTACACAAGTTGATCTTTTAACAAATCAAATGCCCACCTCAGATTGATTTTTGTGCACTCTCCTGCAGCAAACAAAGACCATATACAATTATAATTTTGGTTCCCTGATACTCTAGAAACACATGTGTATTCTGTAGGAGTATTACATTGATGAATATGTAATAAATCCTGAACATTTACTAAGATCTAGATGTCGTAAACCAGCTCTGATCTGAGGTGGGAATGTTATAGCTCCGAGAGTGTGATGGCTATGCCACCTTAGTCCGGCAGCGGGACTTTAGATCTTACGGTGTGGAAACTGAAGAATAAGTAGATACTGACCGGGCTGGGATCCTGGCCGTCGTATCTCGGCGAGGGAAGCAGTTCCTCTTGGTCCCGCTAGAGGGACCGAAGGTCCCGAGAGCGGGACCAAGAGGAACTGCTTCCCGAGACGAGATACAAGGCACAGGATCTCAGACAAGGTTAGTATCGGATTTATTTCACCCCCTTACACATTGATGGATAGATACAAAGAGATTGAATCATAATTTCAGACGTATTTCGTTGGTTACACTCCCTGTAACCAAACGTTTCGTCAGTTTCCGTACATTACGCTAGGTGGCGCCATACAACGTAACCAAACTTGTAAACAAATTCGCAAAACATGCGTAAAATGCCCGTTTAATCTGTATCTATGTTCTTCACTTCACCTCCTCTCGCATATTTTTTTACTAATTATGCGTTTTGGAAGTATATCATACGTTTATAATGCGGGTTTTATGTGTTGTTGTTTACGTTTGGTTATGTTTTGTTTACCTGACCCTGCGGCGACCTGGATCGCCCCGGCGTGACGTCACACCAGGGCAATACAGACCCTGTATTGCCCTGGCCGGCGCGCAGGTGTCCGTGCGTGTTAAAAGATAGGCGACTTTGTATCGGGGGTGAAATAATTAACATAGAAAAATGATTTGATGAAGTATCAAAGATAAATAATTAAATTGTTTGTGGTCAAATTCGAAAAGCCTACCTTATTTCAGTACAAATGGAGAAAAATCGTTATCAGAAATGAATTTTTATCAGAAAAATGATAAGAAATACCGTTTTTTGGCTCTTAGTGGGCGAAAACTGGCTCCTCTACTCTACAACGCATTGAATTGCAGTGCCGAAAACTCCATGTGGAGACCATAAAAAAGGGATTCCCCAATGATTGCAAAATAATTAGGCTTTCTCTGACCATTTGAAGGACTGTTTGGGATTCCTTGGATCAATACAAAACTTTTTCTCACTTACCATAGTAAATGACCCCAACCTTTCCGATCGCGATTTCGCCCAAATGAAGGTGTGTGATGTCCTTTTTTGAGACTCTCATTCTCATAAACGGTATATGAAAACACCCTCAACGAAAATGCTGTTAGATAATTTGATATTTAGCCAATTGAGCTAATATTGACAAGTCTTATGTAAAAAATGATGGGGATTACGATTACGACCATGATAATATCAACCAAAGTGATCTTAGTGCCGAAAATTGTCAATTACCGCGATGATTGTTTCCGCAACCATCAGGAGAACTCCATTTTCAGTGAAGTTTTCGGTTCATATCTTTTCTAAAGGGTGGTGAATTGATTGCTATTATTTTTTTTTCTGTTGCTAGGATTCAGTACAGAATTGTTTGAGCTTTCACCCAAGCAAAGAATTCAATTGAAAATCGAATTAAACAATTTAGATGATTCAATTGTTTTTCTGTTGTTTTTCTGACCATCACGGCCCTCCACTGACCACCCCGACCCTCCACCTACCACCACGGCCCTCCAATTACCACCACTGCCCTGCACTGATCACAGCGGCCCTCCACTGATAATAAAGTTCTTCAACTGACCCTCACGGCCCTCAACTTACCACTACGACTTTCCACTGACATACACGGCCCTCTGTTGACCCTCATGGCCTCCTACTGACCACCACGGCCCTCCATGACCACCACAATCCTCTACTGACCACCCCGACCCTCCACTGACCACCCCGGCCCTTACAGGCCCTCGTGACACATATACACAAGCTTATACACGAGGTCCCTTTAGATGAAAGGTCCATACACACAGATCAGGAAGGACCTCGTGTATATAGTTGATTCTTTAAGGCATCAGATTCGCCTCGTTGAGAATCCCTCAAACATGCAGGAAATCACATAATTTGTGATATAATTTTTAAAAAAAACACTAAATTTTCCATACCATATCTTAGAATTCCCTTTCAATATCAAGAATGATCACTCAAGGTTCCCTCTATCAGGGCCAGGCTTTTAAAAAGAACATATTTGGACTTATGAATGTCTTTTTGTTCTCCTATATAGAAAGAAGGGTTGGCCTGTGAGCACTGGTCACAGGGCCTGGCAGGGGCAGTGGCCAGCCTCCGTAATAAGAGCTGACCGTTGAGTCCAACGAGTATAAAATGATTCGTTGTTGAGTTGAACCGTCCCCCACGCGTCGGCCTCTGTGTGATGTCAGCCCACTGGAGGATGGGGGTCGGGGAGGGGGAAGGGGAGTGGGAGGAGGAGGAATGGGGATGGCCTGACCCAGGAGGAGCCCAGAGACTCCCAATTTCCCGATTTGATGGGAGATCTCCCGTTTTTCTTGCCTTTTTCAAATTTCTCCCGAACTCCTGCTTTCTGTACAAAATCACCCGATTTTCTGAGTGTTTCCCTCCATAGTCTTTCTCACTATTTTCAGTATGACATTTTAGTAAAATCTTCTTGATTGATTTCACGAAGTCAGGGAGGCCAGATGGGACCTCCGCCACCACTACATGTACATGTAAACCCTGGAGACAAGGCCTGGAGATAAGGGGTTCGCCCAGGCTAAAATTAGCTCTAAAGAGCAGGGAGCAGACACACGACAGGCAGTTCTAATTATAACCTGTACCTCCTCCACAGCCTGGGCCATCCCGGCTGTGGTCAGTCACACACTGCCCATTGCTTCTGATTGCAATGGATTCTTATGTTCTAGGGCCGGCAGGCAGAGGGGCGGGGCATTGTAGGCCTACTGCTCCACATGGACCCAGTCGAAGACTTAATCGGTCTGTCGACTTATTCTGTCACATCCTAGTCAGATGGTGCGGATAAGCCTCTCAGTAGTACTGTTTGTGGTCAGTCACACTACCCAGGAGCGGATTTGTCCCAAATATTTTATTGTGTATGTTAAATTCCTGGGCCACAACGCACCTCCCCCCCCCTTTTTTTTGGGGGGGGGGGGGATGTGGAAAGGTCCTCTGGGTACAGTTTGGTGGTTAGTCAGTTATCATCCTGTTTCCCCAGACCCCAACAACAAAAAATTATTCACTTTTTCTTAAATCTATATGCCTTACTCGAATTGACGAAGTCACTTGTATTAGTAAAATAATTCTTGTGTATGATGACTTTGGAACAATATATTGTTTATATTAATTCTTTTGATTCTTTGAGATTTAGGCCCAACATGTGGTGCGGGAGGGGTGCGTGACGTCAAACTTTTGAGGTCTATAGTGGGGTGCTCGGGGGTAATTTGAACCAGCCGAACCATGGTTGGTGGACGCGATTATGCTGCCTTTGATTGGAAGCCTACCAGTAACCTCTTGAATATTTTTCCATGTCACTTAGCATCATGTCGCATGTCGAATTTAAGGTAAGGGTCATGTCACATGTCACTAAGGTTGCCATGTCACATGTCGAATTTACAAAATAGCCATGTCGCCGTGTCAAATTTAGGAAACGGCCATGTCGCCATGTCGAGTTTAGGGGCCTAGGGGCCTGGGCCATGATGCTGACATTGATATGTCATTATCAAGAAGTTGATACAACATCATTATCCAGACATTGATACAACATTATTACAATGTCGGGATGCTGACGTTGATATGATGTTGTGATTCTGACACCAATATGACGTCTATCTGAGACATGTCTACAAATTGGTGCTTGTATTTTGGTTGTCTGATGTCACAGCCAATATCAATGTGATATCAACCTTGAAAGAACGTTGAAATCAAGTTGTGTTCCAGCTGGGTATAATCGAGCCAAAGTAAGTTATGGACAAACACTGGGTGATAGTTGCTACCCCCTTTGTAGTGTAGTAAGTCACTCAAACACGTGTTAAACACGTGTTAAACACGTGTTTAACATGTGGTGTTTTAACACGTGTTTAACACGTGTTTAACACGTGAAGAGATGATTGTAATAGATATTTTCTACAACAAGAAAATAACTATTGGTACAACACGTGTTGAACACGTGTTGAACACGTGTTGGTGGTATATCACCAGTCTGACCCTATATAAACACGTGTTAAACACGTGTCCTGTTTACTGGGTATGCCTATTTTGTAGACAAGTTTAACAGTAGTAGTAGTAGTAACTTTTATTGACATCAAGAAACCAGAAGTCACATCTGACTTAGACTATATATATGTCAATTATCCAGATCATGTATCTACATAATTATATACTCTACAACAAATGCTAGTACATAAGCACTAAAATCAAAGGGTAATACAAAGACTAACACTAATACGTGTCACATATTTGGATGGTTACTGGATAGATATGGACTACCTTTAGGTACAAATAGATGTTAATAAATTTCGGCCAAGTGCTTCTAGAATGTCTAGAATGTCAGATCTTGCTTCAGAGTACAGCTGAAATAGCACCAAGGAAGGCTGCTTGGTCTGGACGTTTTTCAGGTATAATATGAACATTAATCAGCACCATTTGCATCTTCTACAAGATGTTTTTGAATGTTCAATGCTTAACATTTCCGGGTTAACATTTAACATCTGCTAGGGACGTACCCTGCAGGTCCCAGCCCAGGGGGGCGGATAACGGAGGTGCACCAATTTGGGGCTGTCCATAAAATTTGATTTATAAATCAAGGAGGAAAGAAAGAATTGCATAATGACATCATACAGCAGGGGGGTAGGGGTTGATGTTTCCATGAGCCCCCCCCCCCCCCCCTAAAAAAAAGATCTAAATTAAAAATAAATAAATTGTTGTGTTCAGGTAGATCTCAGGGGCGGACCCAGGAATTTGTAGAGGGGGGCCCCAAAAACATGAATGTAGATCTACGGGGGAGGGGGGCCCTTTTTAAACATGATTTAACAGGGGAGGGGGGGGGGGGGGCAAGGCCCGTCCGCCGCCCCCCCCCCCCCCCCCCTGAAAATAAAGCAAAAAAAAAGAAGATTTTGACCTACCTAGTAACCTCCCAGCAAACACACAACGTCCAGACAACATTCTGCAACATTACCTTTTCACAACATTCAAGGAAAAATGTTGCAGCAACGTTGCCACAACATATTTTGCAACATTTTTGTGAAACCTACTGGTAACATTTGAAATGACGTTGTGACAACGTCATTTCATAACATTGTGACAACATTACTTTCACAATGTTGTCACAACGTTGACACAATGTTGTAGCACAACTAAATCAATGTCATCTTATAACATTGTAACAACATCACTTTCACAACGTTGTCACAACGTTGTAGGACAACCTAGAATCAACATATAGATGGCACCACTGTCTAAAATGTTCAAACTGTTGAAAAACGTTTTTCTCTTTATGCAATTTATGTCAAGAATTTGATATCTCTTTGTCAAATAAAATTCATAACTAATTAAGGAAACATTGTTTATGTTCATAGAGTCTTAATGTTATGTTATACTATGACATAATCAGGGATATTAAAAGAATTCTTATGTTTAACACCTTTTTTATAGCATGTCAAAATGGTACAGCTTTTTAAGTCTAGAGAGTTTTCAATTGTAAATGCAACAGGTCATTAACCTGACATGATCTAACATATGTGGTCAGTATATTTGTTTCTAGATGCAGAATGCACTAGGAATATAAACATGGGATGATTAGTAAAGGTCGCCATTTGTTGCATATTTCTTAACCTGTTTTCATGTTGTCTATAAATTTTTTTAGGTGTCTAGGGACATTACAAAATGTGGCCATCATTAGGGAACAAACATATTTCAGCCCAAATGTATTCCACAATCTGATTATGAGTAATATTAAAAAATATTGATTGCATTGATTATATAATATTTAAAAAACAGAAAGTTGTGAAAAGGTTGTGGAATGGTTACAACACAATGTTGGGAACAACGTTGCTACAACCTTTCTGGGAGTCCACAAATTTAGGTTGTATTAACGTTATTTTGCAACGTTGTTACAACCAAAAAGTAATGTTGTAGCAACGTTGTAGCAACGTAAAATTGTTAGCTGGGCTACCCTATTTTGTTCGACCTATGTTACCTGAACACAACTATTTCTTTTTGGCCTGACCAAACATGACGAGGGGGGAGGGGGGCCGGGGGTTATGTGGTGCATGATGTCATGTTAAAGAAAATTAAATCTTTACAATTTCAGAAAACAATTTAGGTTAGGTTGGGACATCAGATGCTGAGTTTTTAAATTTTCAGTTGAGATCAACTATTTTTAAAGCCCCGTTCTCATCCCTGAGATGGACGTAATTTGCTATGTTGTAACTCACTGCCTGCTGAGCCAATACCTATAATCTATTTCTAATTAGAGTAGATCGAGTGGCCAGTTTTCACGCAATACTGGTTTTTGTGCACTCTATGCAATTTTATTCACACATCTTTTCTCTATTGATCATATGAATTCCTCAGTCCTCCCATGTCAAAGGGGACGATATGGTGGACCTCTAGGGACATTCTAAAGAAAATTTATTGAAAATTGTGTATTTGAGAGGGAAATGTTTGGTTTTAGTATTCCTGTTATTGTGATCTTGGCGACAGCCTTAAAAAAATATTTTTTTCTGAATTAAGTCTTAATTCAGAAAAAAATATTTTTTTAAGGCTGAAATATCGAGCCATATTTTTTGTAAAGGAACAAACAGGGATGACTTCTTAACCCTTTAGACCCCACAGATGACACCCATGAAATACCGGGTTTCCCCAGGATTATGATTTCTATGGATTGCCTTCCGCAATTCCCTAGCTGCCTTGTAATCTATTGAGTTCAAAGTATTACCAACCCCTACCAATTAAAGTTATAGTATTCTGGTCTGTAGCTTTGATTAGGGAACTTCATTGTCTTTAAAACGATATATTGGCCACCTTTGCATGTGAAATACCCTTCACAAAGTTCTCCTTGGAAAAATGTGGAAATATTATGGAAAAATAGACATTTTTCCAGGCGGCCACGGCCGGATCGGGGAATACACCCACGGGCGGCCATGGCCGGATTGGGGTCTAAAGGGTTCCAGGAACAGCGCAGAGGCATTCCTGGAAATATAATAATCCAAGAATAGATCCATGTTACGTGTTATTTTAGAGGAAATAATGCTTTTGTTATGTTCTGAAAATGCACGAAAATGCACATTCTTTAATTATACCTATTATGCAATTATTTTTGTTTTGAAGTTATCTTGGCCTACATGGTGATCATGACGTTCATTCTAGTAATCATGTCCTGAAGTTCCCTTCACGTTTTTTCCCCTAATTTTCAATATTTCATATATTTTCCATATGAAATACGTTCCAATTTCACGAAAACTGGCTACAGAATGCGCGAAAATAGGCTACAGCGCACGAAAACTGGCTACAGAACCTTCAGAAGTAATGTAGCAAATTGTCACACAAATTTTTTTATAATGTATAAAACTTACATTGTACTAATAGCTTAGCACTTTTAATATATCATCATGTTGTATAATCTAGTAAGGATCCGGCTTAGCAAGTCTACTTCTAGAAAGAGATATTTTACGCTCCCAGCGCCACCTGTTAACCAGTATAAAAGGTGTTGCAAGGTGAGGAGCAGGAGTTTTAGTGAGAACGTCAGCTGAGTGAGTTTAGCAGAGGAGCTACTTGGAGTTAGTACACCGGCTCCCGCGCAGCAGACTGGAGTTTTATTCTATACCAACTACCTCGGACAAAGGATTGTGATAGAGCTAAGCACTAGGGCGGTCTAGGATGTGTTGGAACAACTTGTATTCTAAATGTGGTTGATTGCTGATAGGAGATGGGAGGTGGACTGATGAAGACTTATACATAGTGGCTTTGACTCGGGATGAGATGTTTATTGAATAAAAACCCTTTCATATTAAGAGCTCCCTCATCGTTCATTTCTTTTGAACTATTGGGAAGTGGACGAACTAACTTTAAACGCAGTCTGATTGACTCAGACAACCTGGACAAAACGACTCATGGATACTTAGTTATATACACCGAGAAGTTTAAATCTAACTCTAACAATAGTTCATTTGGTGGAGATTACCCGAAACATGACTTTTGCTGTTTTGCTCATCCTTGATGTCAGCCACCGGTAACTTTGAGGCTTCTTCTAACCCCAAGCCTCACTCTTTGCGGCCCGCAGGACACGATGTGTCAACATCATATACAGGGAATGTGGAAAACCGCCACCAGGTAGGTAATCCCTTAGACGGGGAAGCACAGAGACAGGAGGTATCAGCCAAACCCAAGCAGCTCTGCCCCGAAGGTGCACAGAATTACCAAACCCGTGGCAGAGGTAAACCATTTCCCTGGCACCTAGGGTCCAAAGATAGGCCGGTTCTTGACGAAGGACTTGAAACCCTAACATACTCGGGACGAGTTGAAGGGAGGAACCGTCTCAAAGAATATCAGCAATATTGGAATCCAGGGTACGTACCACCTACGGGCCACGAACCTGGTGCTAGCTCTCGCTCTACCTATGAATCCGATGTGAACAATCTGTGGTGCGATCAAAGTGTTCCCTACCGTTTACTACCCGCAGTGGGAGGTGAATGCGAACAAGAAACTTTCGATGAGGATAACCTATTTTCCTTAGGGAACAAGAAACAACGACAAAACACCGCAGATAACTCCAGCCCATCAGGGGGAAGACGCCCCGAAAATCCGGTAACCCTACCTGATGGGAGCTCTCTCACCTATCCATTACCCCAACGACTTGAGTTTATCAGTCACCCACTGGTAACACCGACTCACCCCAACCCGGGGGCGTCCATTCCTTATCCCACTGTAGCTAAAGGAAAGACAGTAGGAAGGGACAAGGGAGTGGGAAGGGAAACAGAGGGAAACAGCGACAAAGTAGGTAATTTACAACCCTATCGGTTAACCTATGATATTGGGGAGAACTTGGGCGACGCTAATAAAGGAGCAAAGGCTCCAGATCTGGGGTTGGATGAGTATGGTTCTAACCCGGCAGAACTAATAAGACAGTTAGCAGAAACAGGCTCTGAAGAGCATGAGGAGTTAGAAAGGTTAAGTGATCAGGATAAAGCAGAAAGGGAAACGCTAGAAACCCAAAGTGATAAAGAAGGGGAAGATAGAGATGAGGAAGGTAGTACGGTAAAAAAAGCCTATCACGTAGGAGAAGGGGACATTGCACGCCCTGAGCCGTATGATAAATACGAAAGCGAAAACGAGGAAGGAGACAGTGAAACAGAACAAGCAGCCGCAAATGTTAGAGGGAGTAGTCCTAATAGAAAATTAGCTAGAGGAGAGAAATCGTCTTCGTCATCATTTGAATTGATAGACGAGGATGTTTTAGGCGCAGACAAGAAAACCAAATCGGTAAGTGAGGACGAAATTAGTGTAGAGGAAATACCTGTGAGGGAACAGTGGGACAATCACGATATACAAAACCTCCACGAAGACAATATGGCGGAGGGAGGTGAACCTTTGGTGGATCTAGTAGGAGAAAGGGGTGACCAAAACCAACTCCAGCAACCCGGTGAAGGGGGAGCTGGGGGTGTGGATCCGGGGGCATGGCAGCCTAATCGTGGGATGGACCCTGGGGGACCTCAACAAAACGATGGGAATGGCCAGATCCCAATCCAACAACCGGGCCGAGGCGCGCCGGCAGGAGGTGGGATAGACCTTGGCCCATACAACAAAATATGTTGTTTCCTTTCCTAGCACAAGCAATGGGAGCCAATTTGCAAGCAGGTCAAGGAAGAGGGGGGAACCAACAGGGTCAACAGGCTCAGGGAGGCCAGAATAATCAGGCCAACCCTCAGGGGCCTAACCCTCCTCTTAACCAACAGGCTCAGGGAGGCCAGAATAATCAGGCCAACCCACAAGGGCCTAACCCTCCTCTTAACCAACAGGCTCAGGGAGGCCAGAATAATCAGGCCAATCCTCAGGGGCCTAATCCTCCTCTAAACCAACTTAACAACCCTCCTCAAAACCTTCTTAATAATCCCCCTCCGAATCAACCCAATCCGCCGGGTCCACTAGGTCAGAATAACCCCCCAAATCCACCGAATCCTCCACCGCCCGGCCCACCGGGACCGCCAGGTCCGCCGGGCCCACCAGGTCAGAATAACCCCCCAAATCCACCGAATCCTCCACCGCCCGGCCCACCGGGACCGCCAGGTCCGCCGGGCCCACCAGGTCAGAATAACCCCCCAAATCCACCGAATCCTCCACCGCCCGGCCCACCGGGACCGCCAGGTCCGCCGGGCCCACCAGGTCAGGACAATCCTCCGAACCCGCCGAATCAGCCGAATATCTGGGATATTTTTCCACAGCTAAGAATGGTATGGGGCCAAGTACCCTCGCCAGTGCGGGAAACGTCCCACAATGGTCACCAAAGGGGACCAAATATTAGATTACCATGGTTTAGTGGAAAGGAGGATGAGCAGATTGAAAAGTATTTCAGGGAATTGAGGCGACTAAAGGCTATCTATGACTGGTCGGACGCCCATCTCCTGAATATGGCGTTATTAGGCTTAAAGGGAAGGGCAGACGACTGGGCAGGAGCCTTAGCTGAAAGCGAGAAGAATACATTTGAGAAACTAGAAGCTCAAATGACAAAGATCTTCGGTGACCGAAGAGCGAAGTGGCAGAAACACGCAGAGTTCTGTGGCCTTAAACAAGGAAAGGACCAGAGCGTGATCGAATTTGCAGGTGTCCTGAAACAAAAACAGGTTAAAGCAGAAGCAAGCGAAAGCATGATGTTAGCTGTGTTTTTAGAGGGATTAAAACAGGGCGTAGCCAGACAAGTAGCTATAATGGACCCTAAGTCGTTCACCGAAGCGGTGGATTGTGCAACGAGACTAGAATCGTTGGACAAAGGCAAAGGGGGAACTAAAATATCCAATGCAGTGAGCGAACTGGCTGGGAGCCAAGAATCGGAGGAGACCGCGGCCCTAAACTCCATCTCTGAGTGGTTTGGAGTGGTGCTGGCCCGGCTGGAGGCCGCTCCATGGTTTCAGAAACCCAAACCAGGGTAAAGCGGAACTCCCCAGAGTAGTGGTAACTATAAACAGCAAGGTTATGAAAGAAAAGATCGGTATGAAAGTCAGAAAGGCGAAAGGAATCCAGATCAGAAGGCTAAATCCAATAACGCCCCGAACAGAGAGGTAGACAAAGGAAAGAATGCGCAAACTCAGCAGAAAGTAGAGAGACCTAGGTTGCCTTTCGATGAAAGTAAGTTTTGTATCATTCACCAACAACATGGCCACTCTATGGAAGCGTGCTTGTGGTTAAAGAATAGGTTGAAGGAAAAACCACCGCGAATGTATAAAGATGGAAAAGCCAGTGGCACTGAGCAAAAGAGTCAGGGAAACTAGAGGAAGGGTCCGTTCATTCCACGATAGAATTAGGCGCAGTGGACGGACCGGCTAGGAGAGAGATAGGAGACGAAGCATTTTTCCTAACCCTAAGATTTCATGATCAGAAGGAGGTTAAATCTTTAGTAGACACAGGAGCGAGCGATTGCTTCATGTCTACCTTTTGTAGACGACAGATTCCTAAACAATGTATTTTAGACGAGTGGAAAGTGGCAAAAGGGGAAATTAGCTTAGCTGACAACTCATCCCAGGAAATATTAGAGCAAATCCGATGTAAGTTCTCAATCCAGGGATCGGTGGTTTGCTATGATTTCAATATAGTCAATGACCTGTGCCACTCTATAGTAATAGGTCGAAATTTATTGACCGTGCTTCGTTCTGACCTATCCCTACCAGGCGCAAAGATAGAGGTATTTTGCGGAAACCCCATAGTTAGTCAAGAAACAGTAAAAGTACCGCCGGGAAATGAGTGTATCATACCGGTTACCGCCCGGGAGCCGTTGGGGATAGACTCGCTCGTAGCCTACTGCTCACTGGCGGTGACCACGCCAGTCCTGGTAGAAGGGTGTGTAAATACAGTGGGAAGTCAGTGGTGGATCAAAGTCATGAATCCACTAGACGAAATGTAAATCATTACTCCGCATGAAGTATTAGCTTTCGCAGAAGAATGTGCAGTGCCTGAGGTACATCAAGACCAGATAGAAGAGTTCTTAGACTTGTGTTATTTAACTAAAACAGAGACCCCGATGTCCATCTGTAGGATTTCTGTAGAGGTAATGAAAGACGCGGTGCGAACAGAAGGTGAGTCTCTTGAAAAGAAATCCCAGAACAAGATGGATGAGAACGTAGACAAAATAGATCTGTCCGAATCATGCCTAGATGAAGAACAAAGAGTAAGGTTTAAACAGATGCTTAACAATAACCGAAACGCGCTGGCGTTCTCAATGGAAGAGTTAGGTCAATGTGAAATAGCGCCGATGAGAATCATTGTGGATGAGTCGCAGGGAGTAATAAGTTCTAGACCGTACCGATACTCTCCACAGAAAATGGATATCATCGATGAACAAGTTAGGCAACTTATAGATATAGGTGTGATAGAACCCAGCGAATCAGCATGGCGAAGCCCGCTGGTAGTGGTACAGAAGAAAGACGGTAAACCTAGGCTATGTACAGACTTTCGTATGCTTAATCAGGTCACTTTTAAAGATAAATTTCCAATGCCCACAGCTCGGTCGCTTTTCTTATATATGGCGTATAAAAAACCCACTATCTGGACCGCCCTAGATTTGTTAAGCGGTTATCACCAATGTGTAATCGAAGAAGACAGCAGAAAATATACTGCCTTCGAAACCCCAATGGGTGTGTATCAGTATAAGCGCGTACCTTTCGGTTTAGTTGGCGCGCCTTGGCAGTTTACCAAGGTGATGGCCATTGCGCTAAAAGGCTTGATTCCTAGGACATGCTTAGCATATTTAGACGACGTAATCGTCTACGACACCACCTTTGACGAACACCTAGCGAGTGTTGAAATGGTTCTCCGAGCCTTGGCAAAGGCCAATCTCAAACTGAAACCATCTAAGTGTGAGTGGTGTCGCAGTGAAATTAACTTCCTCGGCCATGTAGTGAACGCAGAAGGGGTGGCTACACAAAAGGTAACCACAGAAAAGATCACAGCCTTTAACCGCCCACATAATGTGAAAACTATTAAATCCTTTTTGGGACTGTGTAACTACTACCGCCAGTTTGTCCCGAATTTTGCTGATCTAGCCAAACCATTAAATCGACTGTTAAAGAAGGAAGTGTCTTTCGAATGGACAGAGGCATGCGAGGAAGCGTTCCAACAGTTAAAGAAACTGCTAACCTCGCCGCCACTGTTAATTCACCCGGATATCGGGGGGCATTTCTATTTGTTAACAGATGCATCTGACGCCGCGTGCGGTGCCGCGGTTTGTCATAAACTAGACGAGATCTACCGTCCGGTTGCTTTCTGGGGATGTACCCTCCGTGACGCCGAGTTAAATTACTCGGTAACGGAAAAGGAAGCACTGGCAGTGATCAAAAGTATAAAGAACTATGAGGACATGTTGCAGGGAGCTAAAATCACAATAGTAACAGATCACAAACCATTGATTCCCCTGCTACAGAGTGCCTACAAAGCCCCGTCAGCCCGGCTAAGTTGTGGGCTTTAGCGCTGTCAGACTTTGATTTTGAAATCATTTATGAGCCAGGAGCGACTCATTTTCTGCCGGACTACTTGTCCAGAGTCTACCACGAACACGTCCCGGGTGAGGAATATGAACCCGCCGTGGGATGTGAATTGTTTGAGGCCGAAATTCAGGATGAGGAGCTTTCTGTGGCTACGGTGATAAACGCGCAACTCCAAGATGCAGAGTGCGCGCAACTGATCGATTATCTACAAGACGGAGACCTACCGCCAGATCCCCTCGAAGCTAGGCGAATAATGGATCAAGCCGACTTTGTGGGAATGGTAGCACCGGGGGTGCTCTGTAGGTTCAACGTCAAAAGGTATAACAAGCATCAAGACCAACTGGTAAGGTTAAAACCACGAATGATAGTTCCAGGAAAACTAATTCCCAAAGTCCTGAGGCTGTTACATAATGATATTCTAGCTGGGGGACATGTAGGGATCAGCAATCTTACTACCAAAATCTCTGAGAGATTCTACTGGCGAAACATGAACGCCGATATAGTAGACTATGTGAAAGCCTGTGAGACCTGCTCTCTAAGGAGACGGGCTCCACATTTCAAGGCCTTAGCCAAGTCTTGGGAAAGACCGACTCGGCCCTTTGAGGTGGTTCAGTGTGATTTTATTGGGCCACTAAAGAGGGCTAGGGATGGGTCAAAATATATCATGACCTTCATAGATTTATTAACAGGTTGGCCAGAGGCTTTCACCACTAAAGACTCCACCGCGCAAACCGCGGCCAACTGTTTCCTAACCGGGATAGTGTGTCGGTATGGGCGGGTAAACCGCCTGCACACAGACCGGGGAGCGGCTTTCCTCTCGGGGCTGTTCCGGGAAATTACCACACGACTAGCGTGCAAACAAACGTTCACCACCGGGCGAATGCCGACCGGCAACGCTCGGGTAGAAAGACTACATAAAACAATTGAGAATCTGATCGCATATTACATTCCTGATGACCACTGTAACTGGACTGATCTGCTCCCCATCGCGTTGTGGACGGTTCGGTCCACGATCAGTGTACGGTCGGGCTACAGCCCTCACACTCTACTGTTTGGCAGAGACCCAATCAGTATGGGGATGCCTGAGCAGGGAACAATCCCTGAGACCCTGAATGATTGCGAATTCTTCATGCAAACAAAGGACAACATTGCCATGTTTAAGAATATGGCAGAACGAGTTGTTCAAAACTATGAAAAGGATTTGAGGTTGCGAATTGATGAGTGGGCGCGGCCTACTCAGATGTATGAAGGTGACATGGTATACATGTACGACCCTTTAGCTAGCGAAAATAAAGCGTCTAAGTTCTCAAACCGGTACACTGGACCATACAGGGTAGTTGAAACTAAGGGGGACCATCTTGTTAGGCTAGTGTCGCTGAAAACTGGGAAACAGGTACCACATCTAGTAAACATTTCAAAGCTCAAACCTGCACATGGGCCTTGGTCTCCCGCCATCCCTCATATCATTCCCAAACTGGTGAGAGAAGCAAAAATCACTAACTCAAAAGGGGCAGATCCTGACCGAAACCCTGAATTGCATCACACTCCGACGGGTGAAATTGCTGAAAAGGATGGCAAAATAAGGGGTGCTGAGACTGAAAACTCAACGGGAACGACCGGTCCCCGTGAGCATGATGCAATTCCTATGGCCAGGAAGGTACCTACACAAAAACCTGGTCCAAGTCCCACTGATTTAGCAGAATCGGATGGGCAAATCACTGATGGTCAGGGCGCCAGTGCGGACTCCGCGCTGTTACCAAACTTATCCTTTGTTCCTAACAAAGCCGCCTGTGAACGGGGAACAGCTGGCGCTAATGGACAGAGGAAACGCAAACGAGCTAAGAGAAAGGGCAAGAACCAGCCGCTGGTGGGCAGATCCCCTCCAGACAATAACAAGCCCATAAAACTACCTAGTGGTGACGCGCCGAGCGGCGATACACCGGTGTTGAGCCCGGGAAAAACAGATAAGGGCCATGTTCCGACGACAGGGGGGTATAACCTTCGTCGGAACCGTCGGCCTAACTACGCCGCCATGTTTGACGACGGGGAAAGCGACCACATGAGTAACTAATGTGGAAGACGAGACCGCTTTGTGAAAATAAAGTTCGGCGAAGCGGTGCAGTTAGCAGCAACGCTAATGGAACAGGTGGTCTACCTCATGACCACCTAGCCACGCCCAGGGGGGTGGCAAAGGGGGTGCACGGACCGGAAGGAACGTCAGTGGTTGACGTCATTCCCTGGAGCCGGACACGAGCGTCCCCACCTAAAAAGGAAGTGCGGCTCCAAAATTGGAAGCGACACGAGCAGGCGGATCCACTATAATTTCGTGGGATCTACCCCGATCCGGCAGTCGGTCCGCAACTCTGCTCCTAGACGGTCACCTCTGCTGCAGGTGATTGCCACACATAGCCCAACCCGGGAGGAAACGGAGATAGACATTGATTCTATCTCTAAACGAAAGTTGGAGATAGAAAATTTTCAACTTTCAACTTCTCCTGGAAGGGGCAGAAAAGGAACTTGGCTGGAACACGAATCCTCCGACTCATGGGGAACTGCCTAGCCCTCCGGCCCCACAGCAATCCAAAGGGAACTACTACTTTCCCTGCGGACACGGAGGGAAGGATCATCGTCCCCCTGAGAAGGAAACGAGTTAGCCGCCCCCACCGGAGGGCGCTACCCGCCAAGGGAATGTTCGTTGGGCCATTCTTCTAGGACTTTACCAAATGAAAGAAAAGGCAATCGAGAAGGAGAGTACTAGGAAACGACCACCTCAGAACCTTAGACGGTGGAGTTGGCCAGGCCGGGGCGGTGTCCGTCCGGACTCGACCGACACCGGGATTGCCCGAAAGAAGCCGAGAACACCAGCCCGGCGGCCCACCAAAACGACCACAGGAGGAGCCAAGAAGTCTGCTAGTTCGGTGACAGCTAAAAAGATAGCCGCGAGCAAAGACTTCTACAGTTTATCTGAGGTGAGTGACTCGGAGCCCGAGCCAAGGCTAACTGCGGTGGCCAAACCAGCTCAGAAGGGAGACGCTGCCGCCAGACCTGTGCAAATCCAGGCCGGATGGTTCTGGGACCTTACACAACCATTGTTCCAACTATTTGAGACTGTTGACGAAATTAGAAGGACAGTGGGGCTAGAAGTGCCAAAGTCGGATAAACAGTTAGCCGAGGTTAAAGCTCAGGTTGCTCCTTTCATTCAAAGGCCCATCCAAACCTCTAAATGCGTCGGGGAAGGTACCAGACAGCGAACAACGCGAAGCGGTCGGCCTCTGCCCACTCTGGAAAGGCGAGTAGAAAGGGAACAACTAACCGTCGCCGCTCCAGGATTAAAAGTGGAGGCGACACCCGTCCAACACGAGCCAACCCCACCGGTGGAAAACGAGCCAACAGTAACTCCCCTCCTCCACCACTTGCAGCCCGCGGACCCCGCTTGTTTGGACTTGAGCAGCTTGACATCGAGCTGCAGCGCCAATCCCTCACCACTACTATGGAACCAGCAGCAGTGGGCACCAACCAGCCAGCCGGGGGGTCCGCTGTGGCCGAGCCCACTTCCAACGACGAACCCTCCGCAGGTGCCACACCCGTACCCATCGAGCCAACCGTCGTACGACCCAACGGGGGCCGTTCCGGACTGGAGCCTGCTAGGCCAAAACTCCTCAGAGCAATGCGCCCCTCGTCCTGCGAACGTGTGAGGAACTTGAGGATCACGGTCACCAAAGACGAGAGCGGAACCATCAGACGAGTAGTGAGTGACAGTGGGCGAAATCTTTATGAGCATGTCCCAAACTAAATGGACCAGGGGGCCTGAGAGGAGGGCATACTTCGGCGCATGGATGATCGTAGTGCGCAGAAGGGTGGTGGTAACTTCGTTATGAAAGTGTTCTGGATGAACTATAAACTTTAGACTCTCTCGGACTAGTGCTAAAACCAATGACGATGAAGTGGTCAGTGCTTTTCGTTTTAGCCATAGTAGGAGGCATTAAGGGGCTCCGTAATGACTCTGGCCCAAACCATGACCTCGCTCCTAATGCCGAGACCATAGCCTTGGAACAATACGGGGTGGTATTAAAACCTGGAAAGCTGATGTCCACTGCGGATATCACTCATGTCCGGCAAGGTTTTCTGATCACCATCCCGCAAAAACGCTCATATATCAAGGCTACATTTGGCCAAGTGTGTCACCGATATCCAGAAGGGGGAGAAGCTCTCGATCGAGCCTGCTACCGTGTCAGAGCGCTGGTGAGCTGGATGGACCAAACGTCAAGGGCACTTAAAGGTCGGTATAGGGAAATACTTAATGAAACCTTAAGCTCCCTAACTAAGAACACCCGACAGAGACCTCAAAATCAAGGGTCAGAATCAGATTCAGGCGGAAGGGTCAAAAGAATGAAGAAACTACCCATCATGCTGGACGATCCGGGATGGCCGTCCTTTCCTATTCCAACATCATGGAATAGGGGGCTTTCAGCTGATGTCAAGTATAATAGGGAACTGATTAAGGTGTTACAGGAATCCTCTGACCAGCTGATTGAGAATCTGGCACTAATGAACGATAAACACGACGAGGCGATAGAACGAGTGAATCATGTTGTGATAGGTTTGTTGGACAATCTGAAATCACTAAATCAAGCGCATAATGGAACTCGTCGGCGAATGAGACTCGTCCAACATAAAGTGGACTGGATGGAGTTATACTTGAACATGATACCCGTAGCTCTGGAAGATAAACTAGGAGAAATGGTCTATCTCCAATCGCGAATTGAACAAACGCGTGTGTTCAGGAAGGGTGTACAGCATCTGACCAGGGGCCAGCTAACCATGGACTTGGTACCTCGACAGTATATGGTGGGAGCGGTCTTGGAAGTTAACAGGTATCTGAAGGGAACCTACCCTAGGTTCCATGTGGCGTTCAAGGACCCCTCCTTTTATTATGGAAACAGTCAGCCTTCATTTGAGTTTGATGTGGCTACCCAGAAACTGATAGTGTATGTCCGAGTGCCAGTGGTGGCTGACGAACACTTGTTCAGGGTCTATGAAGTGCTGACTTTCCCTGTGCCGGTGTCGGTTAAAGGACGACAAAAGAAGGACGCGCTCCAAATAGTTAATCTACCTAAAAGTGTGGCCATGTCAATGTCCCGCCAGTACTATGTACCACTGGCCAGTGGCAGTTGGTCAGGTTGTTATGGACAGACCATCACGCTTTGCAAAGATTTGCCCTACATGAAAAAGATAACGGACAACACCTGTACTGCCGCCCTGCTGAGGCGCGATGACAAGGCCATACAAGAAAAATGTAAACTGGACTATCTTTTGGAAGCGGACTTTGGAGAAATGGCAGTGTATCTGGACGACGGAGACATGCTCGTGGTCAGCGCTGACACCCGGGGCCAAATGATCTGCAGGAATCAACCCGCGGTGGAGGTGAACATAGAAAACTATGCGCGAGTCCAGGTGGAATGCGACTGTGCATTTCAAACACAAGGATCATGGATACCGTATAGTTTACGGAACTGTGACCGACACACCAGGATCACCACGGTCGTGTACCCACACAATGACTTGTTGGAAGCGGCGAGTCATGTGAAGGGGTGGGACACCAACTTCACGAGGTCCGAGCATGAACCCACCATGCTAGAATCAGACCCTATCCCTGAAACGATTAGGAAAGAGCTACTGGAAATCGAGGAGAACTTAAAAGTCAGAATACCTGTACCTTCTCTGGCCAAGCGAATCCAAAAACACCGGAAAGACTTGGCTAAGGGTATCAAGAAAGCGACTGACCGCTACGAAGTGGACAAACACGCCCCATGGTTCGCTATAGGTAACTTCGGGGGCGGCTTCGGCCTCCTCACCATTTTCTGCATAGTGATAGCAGTGACCATTATCGGGTGTATCCTCTGGAAATGCTGGAGGAGACACCAGGGCAAGGCTGCCCTAGCCGGACTAACTATGACTCTACCACGGGCCATGGCCTTGGAGACGGCGGACCCGGAGGAGTTGCTGCGCCGCGAGAAGGAACTGACTGGATGCCCGGACACGACCGCCAACCCCACTGCGGTGGCTGTACTTGCTATACTGTTGGCAGTACTGGTCATCGCCATAGTGGTCCTCGTGTGGCGAAAATGGAGGTACATCAGACGGAAGACCGTAGATGGGTTATATGTACAGTTTGCTAACCCACATATGATGGAGACAATCTTTCTGGGAGAACTGGCCATGCCTTCCGACCACACTTATACGGAAGGTTATGTGCTCATTAAGGATCTACTGGTGACCCAACTGTGCCTGAAGTACACCCTGACAGTTACCTGGGGGGCACAGCTGATGGGAGCGGCGACTAGACCTGGGCAACACCCATCTAAGGTGCCACTACCGGATACCCTGAGAGTGTCTAAAAAACTGGCCCGTCTAATGATGAGTAATTTAAAGTACAATACCAGGGCCAGACTCTTGAGATACTCCTCTGGGCTAGCCACTCCTGTACCCATGGGAGTACCTCGCCTCATCGACGCTGGCTGGTCCGATGTCGGAGCGGACTGGCCCCAACCAGTGATGGGACATGGAACGGTTCCTAACGCCCCTCCTAGATCGGCCCCACCTACCTCCACAGCGACCGGACCGGGACCTGCCCAAAAGACAGTAAGGCCAGGGACATCCGAAAAGGACCCAGGAACGGTTTATGAAGTTATTATATGAGAATGTAACGAGTGTTAAGACCTGACCTAATGTTGTACAGGTAAAATTGGTGAATTGAGAATTCAATAGTACAAGTACTAAACTGAAATGTAGCAGGGAATTCGCTGGGCCCTGCCTGTCTGGGTAGGTAAGGTTCTGTTGACTAACCTGTTCAATAATAATTCACCAACCAGGGAAACCTGGGTCGGGTAGGCTGGTCCAACCATCTCTCTATGGACCCATGGGTTACCTAAATTTCTTTCAGGTTGAGTGTCCCATGCCCGGTTGCCTAGCTCAACACTCTTATTATTATTAATTCGGCAACTCTTTTAAAGTAGGGATCCATTCGGAACCGATCCTAGTGTCGCAAAATTTTAGCATTCAAAAGAAACACAAAATTCTATACAATACCTATGTGCGCTCAACGGGACCAATGCTTCCAACGAGCGATGTGAACTTCCCCAAGCAAGTACCATCTATACCTGATCCCTGTGCTGTTGTTACCGCTAGGATCGGGCTACAGTACAGGAGTCACTTGGGGAACGCCACTGTCTATTCTTTAGCATGCCTACATGTATATTCTTCTCAAAGATGGAGGGGCTGCACAATTGACGGGAGCCTGCCCACAAGCCTGGTGTCAGTGGTGCCTGACAGGAGGCAGGACGTTGGGGTTACGCGTCACTGACGCTGTGAAGGGCACTGGGGTGGACGCCCGACCATGGCAGTCATTATGCCCCGGGGTGGGTCGACTTCTGACAGCGGTCCCTTCATCACAAAAAAAAATCGACGAATAGAAAGTAAAAATTACCTAAAAAACTAATATATAAAGCAGCCCAATATTTATTTAACTAAGAGCTCTTCCTCAGGGAATCCTGGGCAAGTTGTAGTAAGAACATAAGAACGCAGAATATTTAGTTTCATTCAAAGGTGGAACGCTCCGTGACAGCGCACGAGAGTACACTATACGTGGCTCGTTTGCTTCTGATACAGACATGCTACACCGGGCAAGGACGTGTACTACTCCTGCCAAGGCATGTTACATTCAGAAAGTATAACGGAGGTCACAAGGAAAAGGAGGTTACGGGACGGATGCGGTGAACTGGCGACATTCACAGGGTGCTAACTCCCTTCTTCATAAAGGCGACTTCTCCCTGTGGGGGGGAGCTGTAGCTAAAACCCACAGGATGATGGGACGAGGCGCTGTACAAAATGTGTAGTCCCATCATCTTGGCTATGTGTAATGGTCGCCGGGTCACAACATCTCCCAGTTGTGGGATCCTTTGATTTTACTGTAAATCAGGATCCAGCGAAAAACGAAAGATGAAAAACAACTGCCCAAAGGTACGAGACTAAGATATTTAGGCCATGTTTAGACCAGTTTTAACCGGGACGGAGGCAAAACAACAAGAAGTCAAGTTTCGACCCGGGTAAATTAGAAATAACTAAATTAATAAAAAAGACGTGCGGCTTCAGAGTTGACCGCCGTCGAGAAAAAAAACACAAAAAAAAACAAATGAAATATTAGTCTTGACCGCCGTCGTGGCGCTAAAAGTAACCGGGTCTCCGCTCAACAGTTGAGCTGAGGAGGGGGGACACGGACTACTAATTCCCTGACGAACGGCTGCAAAAACTTGGTTAATAACCCTTAGCTAATAGTCTACCCATTCTATTAGGAAAGAATCAAATTTCTAAAACTGTCTATAGCACTAATATATTCCTGCCCCGCGTGCGCATAGTTAGGATAGGCTGGGGGCGGAGTCTTTTCAGGAGTAGTCTTGACTCTCCACAAGAAAAAAACGGGCATAGACCTTGACAGAAGACGGGTTTAACCTTGTACTACACTTCGTTAAAGGCCCGACTTACTAGGTGCTGTCTGGAAGTGATTGATCTGAAGAGATGCATTTACACATCTCTAAAATTTAAGGGGGGGTAGAATGCATATTAGAAAAGATGTGCAGACTGCTCCCAATTATAACAATGGGAAACTCGGTGCTGCCCATTCTGGTTCCACAGGGTGGGGGGTACCGACAACCCACGTATAGCTGATGAGGATCGGTGTTCAGACTAAAAATGGACTGGTCTGAGCCCCGATCCCCTCAAGAAATAAATAAAGTAACGAATAATCACTAGATATTCCCATGTACAGTGAATATTCAAGGTCAATAATGACATGTATATTTGCGGAATGAATACTCACCCCACTCCCATACTGTGTGTTGTACAAATTAAAATGTTAAGTTATTACTGTGTTTGTAGACAAGGTATTTGTATGAAAATATCAGGGATACACCCACCTACTTAGAAGCGGGATGTTAACTGATCAATGTAAACAGTGGAACCTGACGCTCAGTCCCAGAACAGATTATGAGGATGGACGCCAGGCTACCACTCTGTAATTCAAAATATATACCGACCATATTTAAAAAAAAAAAAAAAAATGATATAGCAATAATAAGACGTACCGTTCAAGCAATGGCTTCTCATAAACCCAAAAGTAGCTTTTCCACAAATAATAATAAACCAGTTCTAATAATCATTATCTCTCTCTCCTATCTGGACGACACTGCACAAAATATTATCTACAACACTTATTCTAACACAATGACACTGATGCAGTCTTAGTGTTAGACTAAAGCGGGATGGGTATTTGTAGCCTTTTGCTACGCCCTCTCAACTTACCCTGGAGTCGCTGACAACCAGTCAGACAACTCTACCTATGGTGTCGCATCATGTGATCATCAAGAAGGTGTTTTCCATTACCCTGTAAGGGGGACAACTAATCAAAGAATTCTGCCACAGCCAATCTAATGCTACGCAGTCTAGACCAGAGTACTTGGTCACACACAGTTCCCAAACTTACCAGGGGTAACCCCATGAAGCGCCTCACACCTTATGGCGCCGCCATGTGGATTGTTTCCACTGTCTTGTACGGGGAACGTCAAAACAAAGAATTCTGTCACAGCAAATCCAGTGCTGTACAGTCCAGACCGGAATGTCTGGCCATCCACACAATTCCATTGGTGCAGTGTCAGTCAACTAGTAGACAATAATCATAAAATAATACTACAAGGCCAATGCGGCATACCCTACACACACGCTGAGAACCTGCTTGAATCGGTAATGTCAACAAAACCACTAGTCAAGAAAACCCCCTATTATCGCCCAACCCACGCGCGAGATAAAAAATGCTTGATCATGTTCGCCTAAACAATTCCTCCCACTAAAATCATATAGCCTGACGTCTCTCAGTGCCCAATACTACCATCTTACGCCATTCATATTATCATGACCAACCACAGGACCTGGAAAAAATAATAAGTTTAGTACACAAGGTCCTAGTTTCGGCCCGCGTCCACCATCTTGTAACCAAAAGTAAACACCAGGTGGCCACCCACGCTACCCGTTACAAAAATCACCAGCGAAATACAATCTCTGGTTCCGGGAGTGACGTCAGCTTCCGGAATTCAACCACGTGAAGGCGAGCCGAAAACTGCTGACAAATTTCTGGACCAACAATCTCCTTAAAATCAACGAGTTAGTAACCTACCTGACGTGCTAATAACAAGAGGAAAGGTTAAAACTCACCAGGAGTGGAGCGGTAGAGGTGAAGGACCGGCTGGGCAGAGGAGGGCGACTCCCGGCAACAGACGAGGAAAAACAACATCTAAAGTCCCGTAAAAACAGTCTTGTGATCTTCGCGTCCCATGAAAACAGACTGGCTGATGCCTCCTGGATATATATTAGTAAACTGGGTGCTAATCAGGAATTGAATCACAAGAATCAGTTGATGGGAATTACTCCAAAATTATTATTTACAAAAAAGGGGCCGAGTGCCGACGGCCTAGCGTGTCACCAAAGGCAGGCGGGTAATCAGTCGCCCTAGTACCCGCGCCCAGCGTCGGACCACTCTATCGGAGGGCCGGTATCCATCTTCAAGTTCCCTGAAATCGTTGACGGTCATATTTCCGTCAGCGACCGTCCGGACAACGTGGAGTACTCGCCCCGTATCCGCGGTGGGCACCCCGAACCACTCGTTGGCCCGGCGCACCTCCCGACTGACCTTGGGTACCAACCGGTTAACCCATTTCTGCAGGGACCCGTCACTATCCGTCAGGGCCCATCGTCGCACGTCAAAACCGGAGGGGGTGGCCATAACCAAAGTAGATGGAGCCGGGTGAGACTTCACGTTAAGGAAGGCTCGGTTCAGGGTCTCCGCATAGAACTTGGCAGCGGCGTCCGAGCTAGTGTACAACGGGATGTAGAATTCCAATTCCTGGTCCCACGTTAAGACGTCTAATAAGTTGCAGATTACTATTAAGACATCGTCCGGCCACATAACGTGGTGCGCGAAGGCATACCCTGAGAGTTCTGCTGTCGTTGCATCTTGACAAGAGAAAACGATGCAGGTGTGCTCCGTGCCCGCCAGTAAAAGGTCAGGGTATTCCTCAATCCCGCCTTCTCGGTCCGAACAGAAAACTGCGACGCGGACCATGGTAGATGGTGAAAAAGATTGACGAAAGAGAACTAGGAAAAAACACGTCTTAGTACTCCAAAAGACCGCCGGCACTGATTAAAATGACGTCATATCGAGGCTAAATTGGGAAAACCCCTTTTTGATCCGAGGGATCCAAATTTTGAAATTGGCTAGCATGATCAAACCATCGTAGAATTTCTGACAAAACCTGTGCTAAACTAAAGTTTAGGTCCCCAACCAACATAATCAGGCGATAATTTTCAGTTATCATGGCATAATAATTCATATCGGGCGCGCAAACTCGCTAAATTCATTCGAAACAGAAATTGCCATCCGGGCACTTATCACCTGGAGGAACCCAGATCGAGGTCGGGCCCTGGATGGGAACTCCAGTCAAGCGTCCCGCTAAGTACACATGTACTAAGGGTGACTGATGGGCGCGCACTTGGTATGATAGTTTATAGGTGTCAAACTGCTTAATACTAATCAGTCCACTACCGGGACCCTATATTCACTGTAAATAATGTCATTTTGTTAAAAAAAAACTGGTTGAAAATCAACATACATTGTATAATGAAACCCGATCATTCAAGATGTCCGACTTCTCCGAAGTCACTTATTATTGTGTTAACTCGTTCTAGAATTGAATTTGTTGTGTATTTGTTACTCTTAGAAGGTTAAGACAACTTCACACTGTATATATGTTGAATTTTGTTGACTTGTGTTCCAAACCGCATAGATCAAAAATCTATACATGTATGTACTAAGCTAAAACTTACCTGTTTCTTCTGTGTTTTCCTGAACCGTCAAGTAACGGACCTGACACTCAGAACAATGAGTATTGCCACAGTAGGCAGAATTATCTCCTTTACCTTGAGGATCATTTCACAATCCTCTGGACTTTCCTTGTCAAGAGTTTGCATGACAACTCCCATCACCTCGAGGATCATTTCACAATCCTCTGGACTCACCTTGTCACTGAATGCATGACAATTACCTTCACTCTAAGGGTTATTTCACGATCCTTTGAACTTACCTTATCATCTTATGCACGGGTTCCGCAGTCCTTAAGCCTTGACACGGGGCTGATAATACTATGAACTTACCTTGAAACTTTATGAATGGTTTCACTGATCTTGAGTCTCAACATGGGACTGATGGTAAAATGTACTTATGTACTAAGTAAATCCGACCATATGAATGTATCTTTGTTTATATCTTTGGATAAGCGAAAAATGGAACTTCTGATTATATTTACACTGTGTTGAATGTACCACGAGAGTCAAAGCCACCCCACTCCAGTTTAATAATGAATATGTCCAATAATCAAAATTGGGAAACCATCATATTTGACTGAAAATCATTATTTGGTTTGAGCTATGTCGCCCACCTCCTTAAACTCAAACACTTGACCGCCGTCGAATGTACTAATAGCTTAGCACTTTTAATATATCATCATGTTGTATAATCCAGTAAGGATCCGGCTTAGCAAGTCTACTTCTAGAAAGAGATATTTTACGCTCCCAGCGCCACCTGTTAACCAGTATAAAAGGTGTTGCAAGGTGAGGAGCAGGAGTTTTAGTGAGAACGTCAGCTGAGTGAGTTTAGCAGAGGAGCTACTTGGAGTTAGTACACCGGCTCCCGCGCAGCAGACTGGAGTTTTATTCTATACCAACTACCTCGGACAAAGGATTGTGATAGAGCTAAGCACTAGGGCGGTCTAGGATGTGTTGGAACAACTTGTATTCTAAATGTGGTTGATTGCTGATAGGAGATGGGAGGTGGACTGATGAAGACTTATACATAGTGGCTTTGACTCGGGATGAGATGTTTATTAAATAAAAACCCTTTCATATTAAGAGCTCCCTCATCGTTCATTTCTTTTGAACTATTGGGAAGTGGACGAGCTAACTTTAAACGCAGTCTGATTGACTCAGACAACCTGGACAAAACGACTCATGGATACTTAGTTATATACACCGAGAAGTTTAAATCTAACTCTAACAATAGTTCAACATAATTGTCAACTTGAATAATTTTGATTTAAAATATTTCGAAATTTATCAATTTCTGTTGCTAATGCGCAAAAACTGGCAACTCTACTCTAAATGTATATTATACAGATCAAATTAGCAAACTTATTGTTTTGGGGGAGGGGGTTTAATTAGGGAAAACATGTAAATTTTCACACAATTTTTAATTGGGTTAACACTAATAATCTATCAAAAACACGATTAAACATTAGAAGAATATTGTAATCACCACTTAAGCATTAATTTGTAGATTTCAAGCACAATTGCTTTGTATTTGTTTTGATCATCACTTTTCTGTATATTTTTTCTTAAGTTCAGTGAACCATGTTTTCCCACTCGTGTACTGTCTGAAAATAGGTGCACCTGTCCGAAAACAGGTGCACCTAACTCAAAAATTTGAAACGATCCATATGAAGTTAGAAAAATTGCTTTCATAATTTTTTTGGTTAGGTCATATGAAAAAAATAAAACGTTGTGGTATCTGACCTAATAGGCCTATGATATATCCAAGTAGTTATTATAGGTACTGGATGCAATTATGTGTCAAAGTGTCAGAAAATAGGTGGACCTCCATTACAAGATTTTCGAAGATGGGGCGGGGGGTCAGCATAAGGGCTATAAGTACTAAAACGGCGTGCAATCACGCGTATGCGGGGGACATTTCCCCTCTTTTTGTAATTTAGGGGTCCATCAAAAGGTGGATGGGGTCAGGACCCCCAGGAATCCCCCCCCCCCACTGGATCCGTCCCTGCAGCCCTAAAATTTGAGAGGGTTCCAAGCGAATCAAAGCAGAGGGGGTTCAATATTAAAACGAGGGTCGGAGGGGCTTCCAACTGGATAGCCTGGACGCATGGGCCTATCTGAAGAGTAGAGTCACATTTCAATTGAGACTGCTCACCCAGGCTACCAACTGGAAATTTGGAGGCAATAACCTACATTTTTAGTCTCATAATCGAAAAATCCTAGGGGGTTCCATGCACCCTCTGATCCCCCCTCCCTACCGTGCAGGTAGTCTACATGGCCCTCTTTTTAAGGGCCTTGGGCCCCTCCCATGCAGTGGGCACACAACGTTGAATAAACGTTGATTCTTTGTTGAATTTTGGTTGTGAGGTTGTCAACCAAGAATCAACGTTGATTCAACATTGATATGACAACGTTGATTTTTGGTTGTACCACAACATTGATATGACATGATATAAATTTTGTTTAGGAGAGGAAGTTACATTTTGGCCGTGAATGAATACTCGAGAAATCCAATTCACGGCCAGGATAAATAAACTGTTTCAAAAGAAAAAACAACATCAAAACCATAACAACTGTTTTATGATTAAGTTGGCTTTATTTAGTCAATCATCCAACGTTTCGAACCTCACTGGTTCTTCTTCAGGGATCAGATGATATAAATTTACCTATATCAAAATATCGGCCGCCGAAAGTGCAATATCGAGAAATGATTCATAATCGGCAGGAAAATTTTTCCAACATGTTGGTAAAGTTTATCTGAAATGCCGCCGATTTTATATCGGCAATGCCGAAAGTGTAGCAGCTGCAAATCGGCAGCACACTTTCGGTATGTGGAATATGGCCTTTACGTTATAGCTAGATTTTTTTTTAAATCATCGAACCAGCCATGGTCTGGGATGGTTTTCATTAATGTTTGTTTAAAGATCAATAATTTATTGTCTGTTAGGCTAATGATACAAAACATGAAATTGTGTAAAATAGCGGGGGCGAATCCCAAGAATTTAGAAAGAGGGGAGGGGGCGCTCAGCCTCTTCTGTAAAAATACGAGGTGCCCCATTCCAATCTATATTTGACAAAAAATAGGAGGGAGAGGTGCGCCTCAGCCACCACCCCCCACCCACCCACCCGCGAAATCCGTCCTGAATAGCAATGAAGTTCTATAGGTTCCAGAATAGAGGAACATTGATGTTCCTAAAGGTGGCACTGATTAGATCTAATTGAGAGACTCCGGATTTATTTTTTGAAATAATTTAACTATAATTCTGAAATTCTATTGTGGTCATAACTTTGATCTGAAAATGACGTTCTTAATTCTCGTTTGAAGTTGGACAATCTTCAGGTTAGGAGTTTCCAATACAGTGGTGGACATACGTTTTAAAATCTAGGCGCCAGTCGGGCCCCACCTAAATCTATGGGCTGTCACGACATTACCAGCTGATTACAAAAAAAAGTATGAATTGAAAACTATGTGATCAACCAATTTAATGAGTTATGATTTAGTTTTTTCAATATTCAGCACTGTCTTATCTAAAAAAATCTATTGTTTTGATCCACGATTTTCTAGGGGCCAGTCGGCCCAGAAATTCTAGGGGTCCGACCTGCTTTTCAAGAGCCTCGGTTCGGGCCCCTGGTTATGTCCACCCCTGTGATATCACAATTCATTTACAGGAATCACAAAAATTATTGTTTCCATGGCAACCAAATGTCTATTGTATAGAGAATTATTGGATTAAATGTTCAAGTAACATTCCAAATGAAGACATTATGTAACAAAATAGAATATTGAGGGTATGTTACCTGAATTGTACACAATTCGTTAGCCTAAGACAGTCTAAACACTATTTTTCATGAAATTACTCATACCATTAGACATATGACATTGGTACGATCCCTCAGAGCACTTGCTTTTGATGTAGGCATATACTGTTGATATATTCTTTTTTGGAGTATGTTCAAACAATTGAAAAATGATTTCATTATCGACTGTTTATAACACTGCACACACTTAAGAAACTATGAATTTTTACCTCAATTTCATTACAACAGATATAATCAATACTCTTAACTGACAGCTGCATCTTCCATGAATTCATAAAAAACGTTATCGTGATAAAACAATGTCAGCAAAAACCATGCCTGGTCAAATGGAGGAGCAAACCGGAATCAAAGGACGGAACAAATAATGTCAAAAATGTGCACTCTCTCTAAAAAGATTTGGCAGTTTTCCGTTTTTGCCCTTTTCTATTTATGTTATACGTTTATTTGATTAAGAACATGCTCCAGGGCCGTACCCACGCCTTAAATCTGAGTGGAATTTTACTCATTTCCGGCGAGGTTTTTAGGGTTCACACATATTCTTGGACACTTAAAGGAAAATCTTGGCAAATGATCATTTGCTTTGGATATCATCTGGGAGGTTGCCCCCCAAATTTGTCTGTACAAGGCCCGACCCCCCCCCCCCCCCCCCCATAAACATTAATCTGCTCCTGACGATGCCTGCGTGTATCAGGCGTTTTCATCCTAATTCTCCCTAACACAGGTAGCTGGTTTACTGTATTTTAGGCACCTGCAGGTTGATTTTGAATAATTTTGTAGACAAAAACTCTGGGAAAACTATAGAAAATTTACAATTATTTGATATATATCTTTATGAAATGAAATAATTTTCAAACCAACTTGAAAAATATCAAATATAATTATATAGATACCAAATGGAAAAATAGTCAATGCTAGTTTTCATAATATTAGACCACAAGATATGCCATGATTATTGAAAATTCCAAAACTTAAGCATTGTAACTTGTCTACAAATTTCCCAGCATGCACCTTGATTAAGGCTAGTCTGCAGGTGAACTACAATAAATGAGCTATCTGTGGTAGGGAGAATTGATTCATAATTTAGATTTATTGGGCAGTATATGTACGGTGACGCATTTTACATTTTAACCTCTAATTCTCATATTTTTTATACTCAAAATTTGTTGTTTTTGCCCGTTTTTGGTTTAAATCTAATCATATCAAGTCACTTTACGTTGGATGAAAATTTTCTTCACTAATATTCATATTTCTTGATTATTTACTAATTCTTACGAGTATATGTACGGTAACGCACTTACCTACACCAAACAATTGTTACCAAAAAATTTGCACCCTGGGGTTGAGAATTATGTATAAAAACTATAAAATAAATGTGACAATCAAAAATGATACTATAGGTATATCACTGAGGTAGTTTTTACTGCCCTAACTTTTATATTAAGATTTCTAAAGCATATTATATCATCAGATAATCCAGTATATATGTACGGTGACGCACCTAATGCAGTATGAATAATTCTACTATAAAACACAGAAATTATTAATTCATTTGCACAAATATGTTTTTTCCACCAAGTATTTAGTGTGTTCAATAGTAACAAAGAAAAAATAATATTGGAAAAAGATAAGGAACAAAATTATAATTCATTGATGCACCTTTGACTTTTATTCCCTTTCAAAAACAGTACAGGGAAAAATGATAGGTTTTTAAGTAAAAACTCTTAAAATATTCACAATATGGAAATAAAACTGCGATTCCCCAAAAGGGCTCAGCAAAATCGATACACAAGATACATAATATCTAACAATTTACTTTTGTCTCCTTGAATTTTATGCCTATTCCTGAATTTTCACGGTTTGGCACCCTTCAGGAGAACTGACCATATACATGTACAGTCCAGATTACAAATATTTTATATTTTATTGGCTAAAAATCAAATCACTTTAAAAGTTTTCATTGTTATCTCAGAGAGTTTTGTATTTGTGGAAACTAGAAGGGTAAAACGTCCATATTAGAAGATTTTAAGAAAGGCTGGACAACAGACTTACAACGGGGCGATTATTTGAGAGTAAGAATACGCATAATTAATAAGCGATGCAAAAAAGTTAATTATTGTAGATTATGAAAGCAGACCTCATTATGCCTGAGGATTGGATTACTGTAAGTGCAAATATTCTTCAAAAGACCTTTATCAGTCTGATAAATACTATCCAGAAAGTGTTGCATATGAAACTGTAATATGGGGACAGAAGACATATCTATACTTACCCCCTTTGGTCCCATGGACACAAAGGTGTTTCTGAATGGTCTAATGACCAAGTATGATATTTCACTGAATCTATGTTTGCGGGACCTGTTGGTTTCTGTGTGAGGGAGTAGCGTCAAGCGAACAACCTCTCATACATTGGACAAACATAAAAATAATCATGTGTTTCCAAATAACTGTATCAGAAGTCTCTCTAATGCATTTACTTTACACAAGAAGTACTAGTGGCGCTAGTGCAATACCACCACTAACATCAGATATCACTCCACATGGCCGAGGTTCATTACAAGCCAGGCTGAACAACACGACAGACACACCTTAGTTAGTGGGAAGAACGACTTCTACGTGATGCTAATTTTAGGGCTCCTACGTCTAACGAAGATTGATTAGTCCTTATTTCTCTTTAACTGCACTGATGGGGAGACATGTTTGCACCAACAGAGAGACCATACAAATAATAACTTCGTTAAACCCTAGCCTTAGTCATGCATGGACACAACTCTAGGCGTCATCCACCTTTTGATGGATTGCGACTTCGTTATTGTGTTAGTCGTGTGCTAAAAGTATGTCTAATTTTTGTAGGATGTATCCAGTGGTACGCTAAAATACCTTCAGTGCTGTTGGTTAGGGTAATACCAGTGCTACAGTGTACAGTTTCACCTTTAAATTAAAATGATGTAACATGAAGTTATAAGCATGCGGTCAATAGTAGGTGTATACAAAACAATTGAACATCAACAATACATTGAATCAGAAGCCAGCGCATCCAGATTTTGTATAGGCCTAATACTATAAAATGATATTTATAACATGTTCCCTGTTTGTTAGAGTATCGATATATCAACGGAATATGTTAAATAACATTATAGAATATTATATAACAACGAGAACAAGTTAGATTGATTTGGACATAAATATAACAAATATTTATTTTCCTTCCTAAATACATCGACTCTAAAGCTTAAAATGTTGGCTTGATGGTGGTTGGAACGAGAATGAATGGTTGGTAACGCGGCCCAGTATTTATAGTGACGTGACAACAAGTGGGCGGAGCCATGGTTACGTCGCGGTGACGTCAGCGGAACCGTTAAAATAATTATTTTGTTGAGGTCTCGCACCACAAAATATTACATTTATAACATGTTCCCTGTTTGTTAGAGTATCGATATATCAACGGAATATGTTAAATAACATTATAGAATATTATATAACAACGAGAACAAGTTAGATTGATTTGGACATAAATATAACAAATATTTATTTTCCTTCCAAGTGTCCAAAACCAACCTAACGTAGTGAAAGAATTCTATCACATTTAATTTTTTGATTAATTGAAGGCCTAATATATTTGTAAATACAATCAGAACTCCATTGGCCTCTTTCTTTAATATAAGATATAGAAGCACCCTTGTTATGAAGGTATGTGGTGCCTCCCCTCCTTAGGGAATGGGTTGAAAAATTACCAATAACATTTGCCTTAGACAATAACATTTTGAAGCATTTGTTAACACCAGAATATGTTAAAAATTCAACCTCTTTGCTAGAAAATAGTGGGTCATCCCTAGACTTGGGATACCAATAATACATTTTTCCAAGCCAATATACTGCACAGATCTTTTTATTTTCTAATCTATTCACAGGTATCTCATGAGTCTGGCCTGGCTTTTTTGTTTTTGATGATTGCACTTTTACTAGGCAACCCCAAGAGTAAAATTTTACATTTTCTCTTTTTAACATGTGAATTGAGCTGACAGCGTGTCCCACTCTTAGTAGTGTTCTGAATAGAAATACTATTACAATCCATACTAGAATGCAAAATTCATCTGACCATTTTACCTTCCTATACAATTTTTCTAAATGTTTTTCTTCCAGTGGATCTTTACTGTCCTCTGGTAAATTTACAGAATTTTTTACACCTTTTATGGTCATTTTTACATTTGGATCTGACCACCCTGCTACTGGGTAAGCCTTGACATTATGAAAATATATAACCGCCTGATAATAACTGATTACGGATGAAGGCCTCATAAATTTAGATATATATGCTATATACAGGCAAGCTTGAGAAGAATTACAATTGTAGCGTTGCCAATTAAATTTTTTACATACCTTTTCATACATTTTCCATTGCCTTCTCCGTAAAAGTTGGGTGTTTTTCCCCACGGCGGACTCTTTCAACGCTCGCAGGCGCTTTTTTATCTCCTTTTTCTCTGCAAAATTCAAAAATTGCGTTAATACAACACAAATTTGAGCCGGCAAGACATTTTCTGGCCTCCCCCTCATTTTTTACATATAAAATTCTTGACAGAGTGTCAGCCACTAAATTATTTTTAGTATTGATATAATGAGGAACCAACCTTATTCTGAATATTTTACAAATCCAAAACAATTCCCTCAACCAGCTCATACATGTAGGGTTAATACTAACTCCCTTCCTTATCATATGGTATACTTGTGTGTTGTCTGTGAATATATTGACACTATGGTTTGCAAGTTGGCTCAGCCATTCTTGCACTCCTCTTACTATAGGGTAAAGTTCTAACTCATTTATATTATTTTTGTCATAAATAATATCTGTTGGGGCTTTGATTATATGACCACAGCTGGATCCCTCCAGCTCAATGCTATCGTCCCAGCTTCCTGCTAACCAGGACCCTCCCATATATATGCCAAATCCCTTTAATGATGAGTCTGACACTAGTGGAAGAGGGAATTCATTATAGATTAATTTTCTTTTACCATTAAAATTTTTTAAAAATTTTTGCCACCACAATAAGTCATCTCTGCATGCTTGGCCCACCTTTATTGCCTTTAATTTATTTTTTAATAATACTTTATACAGGTTATATATGCGCCGGCAATATATCCTACCTCCATCGACCACATGAGAGCAGTGGGACAACAAGCCCCCTAAGCTTTCCAATTCCTTTCTTGAAATAGTACATTTTTTGACATGTTTTTCAAGGAGTTTCTCGAGTTTCTCGAGTTTCTCTTTAGGGAGTCTTATTTCCATTAACTCTGAATCGATTTCTAGGCCTAAATATTTACATATTCTGCTAGGAGGGCTTACTTTTCCCCATGAAATATGGAAACCAAGATATCTTAATAATTTTATTACTACATTTTGAGCCCATTCAGCCTCTTCTATGGTGCCAGCGACCACAATGAAATCATCCAGATAATTAACTGCCTGGATGCCATACATATCTGATAGAATGCTATATATGAACTCAGATATTTCATTAAAATACATTGGCCCTAGCCTTAGGCCAAAAGCAAGGCGTGAGTCCTCAATAAACACTTCTTTATTTTCTACCTCCCACCTGAGACCCATATATTTTCTATGGTCTGGAAACAATGGCACAGCCCTATAGGCTGATTTAATATCGACTACCCCCATATAATCCTCCTTGTTTAGCAAGGCTAAAACATTTTCAATGCTTTTATATTTAAATTCTTGGATTATTTCGTCACAATAATTGTTTATTGAATATTTTTCAGGCATAGAGCAGTCTGTTATTGGTCTTATACCGCCATCAGGCTTTGGGACAGCTCCCATACTATGGATACAAGATGGTTTTTCATCTACTATTTTTAAATAGCCTTCAGCGAGTTCCTTTCCGATAATTTTGTCTAATTTTGACTTATTTTCACCCTCAAAGACCGAGTTATAATTCTTGCAATCGTATTTTAGGCCGTCAACAGGCACTGAGCCGTCAACAATTTTGAAGCCGTCAACGATACCGTCAACAGTTGGTCTAAACCTTTCTCTGCATTCCTTCGTACCTAACGACAACAGATATTCAAAACGACAGGGCCTAAGTTGAGCTATCTCGCCCCCTATATAGTGGATACAGGTACAAACGCCTCTGGCGCATTTCTCGTAGACAGTAATGTCCTCCCCGCTTGGCGAGCGGGACACGAACAAGATATTATTTGGCGAAAAACTAATATCTTCATTATTTACCGATAGATTTTCTTCAAACTTTGTATTTTTGTCGACAAATACCCCATCACCTAGATTATCGACACTAACCTTGGTTCTATCGGCTAATTCTTTGTTAAAATCCAGAAATTCATCCTGCAAAATGACATTTTTGCCATTCTCCTCCGAAGGAGTATGTGTACTATGGGCACCCGAACCTCTGACGTCATCGCTTTCCGTACCGGCTTGTCCGGCTAGAAATGCGGGCGTGCAAGTATAACATTCATTTTCAAGAACAACTTTATCATGGATTACCTCAATTTCAGGCGTGAAATTACCATCAGTGGGATTAAACTCGTCCTCAAGAACACGGAGGAACCCAACATTACCATCACATTTGCGAATTATGGAGTAAAAAGGAACATTTTGGATCTCAGCAGCCGGCTGAGCCTCCCGCGACTGGGTCACTGCGCTACAATCGATGACGTCACCGCTATCAGATAAGTCGTAACTAAGAGCTGGCGCGTCTAGCAACCCAGGTTTTAAAGCCTCATCCTACTTCTTGGTCGTTGTACTACGCCCACAATCTTTTTTGGAATGCCCTTTTTGGTCACAAATAATGCAGGCGTGGAGCAACCCGCACTTTCCGAAACACCCAGCCTCAGAATTGAAGCGGAAACAAATCTTTTCCGACCCGTTAGCACCCCCAGAGTATTTCTGTTTGTTCTTGTACGAGCCCCCTGACTTGTTAACCGAAGCCTTATAGGTGTTATCAAAACTGAAATTCGAGAATACATCCTCCTGCTCAATGATTCCGAATTGCTCGTACCCTAACCTGTCCGCCCGTTCCCGGACGGCCACATCATATTTGTTGAAGCACTCGAATGTATACATTCTCTTTGAAGCTTTTTCAGCGAGTAACTTTACGTGTTTGACAGCGGGCTGTGGATCTTTTTTGTCATGTATTAACTTTTCCACAGTTTTTAGACCAATCACTAAAATTTCCTCTACATTTTTTGGCTTTTCCCCCTTATTACAGAATCTTTTTTGTGCAAAATTCTTTGTTCTACCTTTCTTGGTTTCAGGTGAAGAGGAGGGGCTGCCCGAGGTGGTCCGAGAACAGTCTGAGCTCGTCGAGGAACGCTCTTTGGTTCTAGATGGGCGCTGTTGCCGCCTTGACTTCCTCTTCTTCACCTCCTGCCAGGATTCTTCTGACGAGGAGCCCGCGTTGTCCGACGACCCTTGGACGTCTCTTGACGCTCTCCTGCTGGCCTCTGCCAGTTGCTGGACGGTCGCAGCCATGCAGGTAACCGTACGCTCAAGTCTTGTCATCCTGTCATTCATCCGGTCCTTCGGTACTTGGTGCCGGACTGCCTTTGGGCTCGTCGAGGATGACGAGCCCCGGATCGTACCCGAACGGCTACGACCCCTCTTCGCTCCACCACCATCTTCTCCTGCAGCATCAGAGTCCACTGACACTGCCAAGGTATCGGTACGATCACATTTTTTGCCTGTTGGGGCCTCGTGCCTTACCCCACATTTCTTGCATAAATTGTTTTTTCTCTGTCTTCTCCCCATAGCTGGCGCGTAGAGGAACCTCTCATGCGTTGATAATGCGTTAAAAACTACGATAAATGCGTTTGATAGTCGTACCAGAACTTCCTAAACCCCTTAAGAAAGTCCGCTGGAGATGTTGGCTTGATGGTGGTTGGAACGAGAATGAATGGTTGGTAACGCGGCCCAGTATTTATAGTGACGTGACAACAAGTGGGCGGAGCCATGGTTACGTCGCGGTGACGTCAGCGGAACCGTTAAAATAATTATTTTGTTGAGGTCTCGCACCACAAAATATTACATTCTAGACTATTACTGTGAATGCTCGATTCACTGTTCATGCGAGCCTCGATATATACATATAGGCCTAGCATTGCTATGTGCTTAGTAAAATGTATTAGAAAAGAATCGGTTGGTGTTATGCCACATAATCAGAGAATGGCTCATTGGCTTTGCCCTAGACAGAACATTGTAATCTGAGCAGCAAAGTAATTGAGAATCTTTTACATTTAGATAGAGACCAAAAGACTTTTCTGTCTATTACTTTTCTGATATTGAGGAATAAAACCCGTTTTAATGCAAGGTTCACCTCTCAATCTCTATATCTATATTTTTCTTGGTTCTTAGAATGATTGCAATCTATTGACATGCATGTAATTTTCCTGCATAATGCAACAGTGTATTGCCTTAAATAAGTGTGTTTTGCGAATGCAAGTCTTCATAAAATGTGGGCCAGACTGTAAAATTGTGCAGGGTTAACTTTTTTTATTAGCTCAGCCTGGTTTGAGTATGGAGTGAGCTGGATCCCCTAAAGTGTGCACCTGTTAGACCTATGGCGCGCGATGGATGGACTTCCGCCAAGCGGACAGCGCCTCATCACGACTCGACTGCCCAGGGAAGACCCTGCGGAGGGATACAAGGTTCTGGCGTCGCCCAAGGCTGCACTCTGCTGTCGCCTGCTCCAAGGATCTGCTTTGTTCCTCCACGGGCGGAAGTATGTGAGTAGCTGGTAGGGGTCAGTCCTGGCCAAGGCCCTTACGGCTACAAAGCGACTGGAATTATCCGACAAACAAAGGCAGAGCCGCCGGGTGGCGCCCTTGTTGCTGGCGAGCTGCCGGCGGGCGTCTGGTGGGGCGGTGTACTGGGCGGGAAAGAAGGCAGGTGACATTTATCAACGCACAGACAAGGCATTGCACTGCTTTGGTAACAGCTCAACACCACCTTGATGCATTGCAGTACCTGCTTCTGCTTGGCTAGCTGGCTATCTAACTTGCCTTGGGCGATCACTCTGGTCCCTTTCCATCTACTCCACGTCCATTTATGTATCCGTATTATTCAACGTCTAGATTTATGAGTAATTCTCCCGGAGAGTGTGTGGTATTATCTTTTCGCTACTTAGTGGCATCTGGTACGCCTATAATGATATTCCCCATGATCCGGAGAGTTGTCCATGCACCTGAGTAAGAGAGATAGCCATCTCACTGAGAAAGTTGGAACGGTGGCTGGGTAAAGAATGCATGGCCGAAATAGGAGGTAGGGCTACGTTAACTGCAGGGGTGCCCCATCGCCCGACTTGGCTCGGCCACAGCTAATGATTTAGCTCATGTAACGGCTACCCGTCCGTTGGTCTATCACACTGTCCACCCCCACCAACCCCACCGTTGCCCCCTTGGCTACCGTGATCGGCCCACAGTTTACAACGTTGAGGTTAATGGCAACTGCACTGGCCGCCACGTGAGTCCATTCCCCAGCGTGCGTCGGTTGTACCGTCCTATTATGAGCTACTCGTGGGAGCAGGGTCCTTAAATGGGCTATATTGTTGGCCTTATTTCTACCCACTGCAGCCCCATTTCTAGGTAGAGTTACAAAACCATACTTATGTTTTCCACAATCTTCTCTTCTGCTCCCCGCCTGGATATTGGGTTAACGAGAGTAATTCTCTTCTGAAAAATTAAACTCATTTCTTCCTCTCCTCTCACCTCTCGGGCCCAATTCGGAGTCGAGCAGTTATGGGCATTAAACATGATCAATTCGCGTGGAGTGAAGAGGGTTGGGGCCGGCCACTGAGCAGTGGTCTCAGTCATTGCACCTGACACTGAGAGATGTGGATGGAAATCTAAATGAACACCTGGGGAACAACGGGCATTTACTGTAGAGTGGATAGAATTACGCTGCAAGGATGATGAATTTCAGCGTTACCGAGGCCGAGATTATACTTTAAGAATATAGAGCATTGACGATATCATTGGCGTGAAATGGGTATTCAATTCCAAATGCTTCCCTCCTACATGTCCTACTATGTTTAAAGTCTTAATGTGAATGATAGATCGAGGCGGAGGGGGGGGGGGAGATGTCAGGCCCCGCCAAGCTGGAAAGGAAGGAGGAATTCTGCGCACATTCACGTGGATGAGAGACACTTAAGTAACTGATTTGTAACGTACATAGGGCCTATACGGGCTCTCTTGCAAAATCCTGGGCTCCCCATTAGTCAGGGCCGGGGGGATCCGGGGGGTCCTGCTCCATTCCCTTTGGTGGGCCACTAAACTACAGAAAGAGGAGAAAACACTTAGTAAAGTTGTAATACAGGCAATATGGAAAAGAGTACATGAAAAGGATATCACCTGAAATGTTATGAATAACTAGTGTATTTGTAATATATATGGCGATAATATGTATCATTGATTGAGATCTGTATTTTGATCTGTAATTCCAATGCGTCATGAAAAGCACTGTAAAGTGATGATGTTACTTTAAATAAAGAAAATAGTGAGTATTAATATGCATTTGCCCTGGAAGTTTCGGGGTTAAGGTTACAGCTGCGACATAATAGGCTATACGGCCTTATTCAATATTGTATGGAAGGTAAACATGCATGTATGCCTATGTATCTATTTGATTGATTTATTTGCTATCCGCCTGATTAAATTTACTTGCCCTTTCATATCGTGCAAATAAGTCACAGTTTAGTGTTGGCGCTGTCGTTGTAAAAACGTAGAATTACTCGCTCCGGAGTAGCTTACTCTTCCGCTTAATTTTACTTTCAACTTATTTTGGCCCAATACTGGACGGACGCCCGTAGCCTTTAGTACTTTATTCAAGCCTTGCAATACTGAAATGATAATCTTCTGGTCATCCCTATTTCGTTGACTGGGTCAATCTGGCTACTCCATAAGTAGTATCCTTTTTGGTCGAGTTCAACACATCGAGCAGAAAATAGGGTCGAGTTCGACACATCGAGCAGAAAATAGGGTTGAGTTCAACACATCGAGCGAAATTTAGGTCTTGTTCGACACAATTAATGCTTGAGTCAATGGTAGAATGTGCCGGTCTTGTTCAACTCATCGAGCAGAAATAGGGTCGAGTTCAACACATCGAGCAGAAAATAGGGTTGAGTTCAACACATCGAGCGAAATTTTAGGTCTTGTTCGACACATTTAATGCTTGAGTCAATGGTAGAATGTGTTGGTCTTGTTCAACTCATCGACTAGATTGCAGGTCGAGTTCAGCACATCGAGCGAAAATTTAGGTCTTGTTCAACACACGAGTGAAATTTTAGGTCTTGTTCGACACATCGAGCGAAATTTAAGGTCTTGTTCGACACATCGAGCGAAATTTAAGGTCTTGTCTGATTCATAAGTTTGAATGGAATAATGTGTTGTTCGATTCAGGTCTTGTTTCATTCAAATGTAGTTTCAAATATGTGGTTGCCATCTAGTGAAATGTTAGCGAATTATTAGTTTAAACTGCCATCTATTGGATTGTTATAGAGTTGCTTGTAAATGAATTTAAATAACGTGATTGTTAATGAAGCATATAATATTAAATAGTTTGGTGATTGGTTTTGGTGATTATATTTAGAGGTTAAGAATCATATATAATTCATTAGTAGATATATTTAAAATGGTTTATATAGAGTTTTGGTGTTGTTTGTTTTTATAGATTGGTATAATCTATGTATCGTATTAATGTTTTATTTGTATTGTTTTTGAAAATAAAACTGTTATGTGAACATAATATGAGTTGATTAATATGTTATTTTTAGATTTAAAAGTATTGATATTGAATCTTTTGTTTTAATATGAAAATGGTATTGACCTAGATAATATAAGGAAATCGTTGTGACAGCGTATAACATTTGTTGTTGTGTTTTTATTATTGAGGGTATAGATTCTATAAATTGACGTGATAGTGCTACTTATCAGAATTCTGTTCCACTGGAGTAATGAGTTGCTCTTAATGACCTTCTGTTTAATGATTATATTATCATTTAGAGATTTAGTTTCAATGGTTAATCTTAAGAGAGTTTATGTTGGCTATTGAGGGTTTGGTCTAATTTGCAAATTGTGATTTTCATTAAATATAGGTTAAGAATAGCGTTTTGGAAGATTATTTCTGGAGTTTCAGGATTAGATTGGTAGGTAAAATGTATTTTATTTTGAATTTTGAATTTTTATCAATTTGAATATGATTTCTTTTATGTGTTTTTAATTATAGTTTCTTTTATAGGTTTATTGAAGACTGATCGTCGAGGGACGAAACTTCTTTTGACTTTGGTAAGGTGGTATTTCAAAACTATTAATTTCGTAATCTAGATTTTCGATGTTGAAACTTAAAGATTTCCAAATTTGTATTGGTATTTGCGTAATTGTTTCTGAGCTTGATTCTTAGTACGTTGGGTGGACGTCGAACCAACGCCTCTCTTAAAAATGTAATGTTTTGTTATAGCAGGTAATAATTCTTCTTCTTATTTGTCTTCGGTCCTGTTTCAGCGTAGATCTGTTTGAGGTACTGAAAGGTATTTTATTCAATAAGCCTTTTACTTTGAAAGTATTATGATGTTTTGAAAGGTATTATTGAATTTTTATTAAATTATTAGTAGAGTTTAGTTTCTTTTTGAAATAGGTTTGATGTAATCTTATTTAAGAAAAATGCATAATATTGTTTGTCATAATATTTTTGACTGAATTTTGTTAGATTATTTTGTGAAATGTAAATGGAATATAAAGTTTGGAATTTTAAAATTATTGTTTGATTTTGCTTGAAAATTCGGTATTTCATAATCTTTCATAATCCTTTCAGTTCCTCTGTTCCTTTGGAATGTTTGAACGTATTGTGAACGTACTTGCTGGAATTTGATTGGCTGATATTTTGGGACGTGGTATAAATAGTTACGTAGGTATAAATGGTTGCGTCACAGGGGTTGTTCGCTGTCGTAATCTGAATCTTCTGATGGGATAAGTCGAAGATCTCTAGTGCGGATTCATAGGATAATTCAAACAGTACCAAGGCAATTATACAGAGAACAATTGAACTTTATTGGATAATCAGTACTTGGATATTTCTTCGAGACTCTTCTTCGTTACAACACCGATAATACGAGGCTAAGGTAAGTTGAAAGTTTTATATTTGATTTTAATAGATATATTGGTTATGCATTTTCAGATATAATGTTAGGATAAGTATTCTTGGATATTATAGGTTCAGATTATTTGTTTGTTTGTTATATAATAGATGAAGTTTAATTAAAAGGTCAGTTGTATATTCGATGAAGCTTTGTTTGTTTAGTAGTTCAAGATTTAAAGAGTTGTTTGGATCGTTGGGAGTTCAAGGGGATCATCAGAGAGTTCAATGGTTTCGGGGGGTAGTAAGCGGGGAGTGCGAGGTCTATAGTATTGTCGGTTCTTTATTTTTCTAAGTCTGTGGATGGTGCATGATAGAAGCGTTATTAGGATGATGAGAATTGAGCATAGAGTTCCGCCAGCAATTTTTAAGATCAGTGATTTAGTTGGAGATTGGGTGATAGCCTGAGGGGTACCTGAAGGTGTGGAGTTTAGAGAGAGAGGCTTACTGGTAGATAGTACTGCCGAGGCGGCTGTTGAAGGCTTGGGGATTGTTTTTTTGATTGTGATAGGTGTGGGATTTGTTGGATTTGGTGTTGGAGAGATGGTTGGTGTTTTGTTTGGAAGAGTCGGTGGCAGGATCATTGGTGTTTGAAGGGTTGAGGCTGGCTTAGAAGAGGTTGCTGGTGTTAAGGGGTTTGGAGATGGTAGTGGTTTAGGGGGAGACGGTTGTGGTCTAGGTATGGGTACAGGTGTTTGAAGGTTTGGCGGCGATCGTGGTTTAGGCAGGTCTGTTTGAAGGGCTGGTTTAGGCAGAGTGGTAGGTGTTTGAAGCCGAGGCGGCGAACGTGGTTTAGGCAGGACTGTTTGAAGGACTGGTTTAGGCAGAGTGGTAGGTGTTTGAAGGCTGGGCGACGGCAGTGGTTTAGGTAGGGCTGTCTGAAGGGTTGGAGATGGTTGAGACGCTGGTGTTTGGAGGCTTAACGATGGCAGTGGTTTTGACTGGGTCGTAGGTGATAGCGTTGGTGCTTGAAGTGTAGGTGATGGTTTAGGTGGAGCCGTAGGCCATGTCAGTAGTTTAGGCGAGGTCGTTGTTGTTGCTAGAAAGGTAGGTGGCGGCAGTGGTTTTGGTAGAACTGTTGGTGCCGGAAGAGTTGGTGCTGGAAGAGTTGATTTTCTGAAATAAAGAATTAGTTTGGTCGAATTTAGCTGAAATTATGTTAGTTGGAAGTACGTTGTAGCTAATAAATAGTTGAAATTATTATGTGATTATCATAGTGGTGTGGTCAGAAAAATATGTATTCCAACAGTTAAACTTTTTATGGGAATTTTAAAATCTGAAATTCAATGTGTCATTTATAAACATTTTCTGCTTCTTTATTACGCCATTTATTATTTCAATGTGCTTAGGATGCATAACACGTCCTTAACCTGATCACTAGGTGGTAGTTTTGGTTATAGGCCTATAGCTGAAATTACGTTGTGATAGGCGGGTTGATGAGCAATGTGGTCTGGTAAGATGACGAGGGGTAAGTGACTTGAATCTTAGGAGGGATTTCTTGATCATTTTTTGAGTATTAAGGCAGGTAGGGTTTGCGGAAGTTATAGGTTTGATGAGTTTAGTGGTAGTTTATAATTATGAAAGTTTGTAATTATGAAATTCAGGCTTGTATAGGGTTGGGAGCCTCAAGTAGTTTCATTAGTGTTCGTAATTTGACTAAGCGTTTAGTTACAATTTAAGTATTGATTCATTCTTACATTTAGCATAAGTTTATGAGTTTGGAAATTAGATTGATTTAAGTAATAACTTACGTGCATATTCCGGATTCACATTTGTACTCTTTTTCGTTGACGGTCATTGTCGTGAGAAAGGGAAACGCCGCAAGATCGTAGTTCAGTTGAGAATTTGATGGGTCGGCCGTTTCCAATTTCAGTAGTTCTGCTTGGATTGTTTCAATCGATAGATGTGTTGGAATGCAACTGCATTCTAAAATTCCTGGTTCTGTAATGGTCTCACAGTTGTTTTGTACAGTGCACGTGGTGCATATTTTCGTACAAATCATTAAGAAAACTAGGCTTATAAGAAGAATTTTCGTCATTTTGTAGTGTTCTGGGCTCTAGGTTAGGCTCTAGGCTGCTGCTGGTTTGAGTGCTTGACGGTTTGATTCTGAGTATAATCTTTGTGGGGCATTCTATCAAGTATTAGCGTTTTATTTTGTTTGCTTTATCTTAATCTTAGGGCAAGATTTATCTAGGGGCAGAAGTATTAGGTTTAGTCATTATGTGCATCTGCTGAATTGCTGCCCTCTGGTGAATGTTAATGTCGGTAAAGGTTTTGTAAATGTGCTGCCATCTATCGAATAATTGTTTAGGTTTGGAAATGTATCGCCCTCTGTGGATTAAGATAATGAATTTCTAACAGAGGTCTTTGGTGTTTGTTTAGATCGTGCAGTGCTGGTTGGCTAGTTTAAGCTGAAGGAATTAAGCAGTAAGTATAATAGTATATATTTACAAATGAGTATTGTTATAGATTTTGTAAACGAATTTGGTATTAAGTGTTCTTGTTTTTTTTGTAGGGTTATTGTCAAAATTATTAAGCGGTGTTCTTTTTATTCGGAGTTGCTTAAAATTTGTCCTTGTGATAGTTTAGTTACTTTTTCAGATGTTGTTAAAGCCGCGACATTAGCTCAAGAGATTAATTCAAAATTATATAACAAGATAACATTAAAAGATTTATGTTTAGAAACAATTGTGAATATTGCTCCTAAAATTACTAAAGATGAATTAGACACTTTAGGATTACCCTGGATTTTAAAAGAAGAAATTCTGAATTTTGCTGAGTCACAATCCGAGGAGTTTGATGAATTTGCATATTTGTCAACGGTTGTAGTATTGTTTAGACATCATATAGGTTTTAATGTGCTATATACTGAAATTTAGTCAGCTTTATTAATGGGTTCTGCTTTTAGTTTTAGCTGTATTAATGAGTACTGCATTAGTATTAAATTTTTCTGAGTCAAAGTGTAAATTTTGTTATTTTTATAAATTGAAGAGGTCAGGGAATTCATGTAAAGAAAATCGTTGTTTTTGTAAAGTTTGTGCTAGTCATTTTTATTCTTTAGATTTTGAATTGGTTCCACCTTGTATTCCTATTTTAACATCTTTAAAGGATAAAGTTGTTTCTAAAAGATATATTTTGAATTTAAATTTTAGATTATTAACATTTTATAAGAAAACTCCACTATATAAGAGATTTATAGCTGATATTCAGCTTTTGGTTTATTTGCATTTTGCTTACTTTTGTTTTCACATTATAAGCCATGCGTCATTTATACTTTGTTTAGATGACAAGTGAAGCAACATATGTTTTAGTACCATCTAGTTCGTTTCGATATCAGACTTGTCTTGATTTTGATAAAATTACGAGGCTGAATGGTACAGTTACTGAAATAAGGTGTTGTTGTCACACTTGTATTAGTTTGTATCTTTATTTTACACTTTTTGATCCTATTCCTAATTGCCATCTTATTTTACTTTATTCTAAAGGCAGGTTTATTTCAAAAAGAATTGCTTTGAATGAAAATTTAAAGATATGTTCATTTTATAAAAAGGTAATAAAAGAGAATTATGATAATGTAGCTGAATATTATAATAGTTTATTGTTTGCTCATTATGCTTTTTTTTCTGCTGCTATTACAAAGCATGTCGGATATTCTTTAGTTTCAACATTAAGTGAATGTATTGTTGTTATGCCATTTTAGTATGCGATGTTTTGAATGAAATCTTTTGAGCGCTTTCAGTTCAAGTCTTATCTTTGTTTTTATAAATCTAAGCGGTTGAAGAAATTGGTTATAGAATATAAGTGCAATTGTCCAACTTGTATAAGTTTATATCTTTTTTCTTTTCATTTAAAATTAATTCCTCATTGTCATTTTATTTTATTGAGTTTTAGGGGTAAAATAATTTCAAAAAGAATTGCTTTAAAAGAGAATTTCAAAATATTATCATTTTATAGGAAGTCAGAAAAAGATAAATTGGTTAATTTTGTTGAATTGCAACGAAGTTTATTGTATATCCATTGTGCTTTCTTTTGTTCAGTCATTATAAAGCATGTTGGATATTCAATAACTTCAGGTTAGGTTGTGGTATGAGAAGAAGATTTTATTTTTATAAATATATTTATTCAAATACTTCAAAACGTTTTAGAAAAAGAATTTGTCATTGTGCGCAGTGTCAACATTTGTTGGATCTTTATTGTTGTAAGAAATCTTGTCATTTTATTTTATTGAGTTTTAGGGGTAAAATAATTTCAAAAAGAATTGGTTTAAAAGAGAATTTCAAAATATTATCATTTTATAGGAAGTCAGAAAAAGATAAATTGGTTAATTTTGCTGAATTGCAACGAAGTTTATTATATATCCATTGTGCTTTCTTTTGTTCAGTCATTATAAAGCATGTTGGATATTCAATAACTTCAGGCTAGGTTACGGCATGAGAAGAAGATTTTATTTTTATAAATATATTTATTCAAATACTTCAAAACGTTTTAGAAAAAGAATTTGCCAATGTGCGCAGTGTTATCATTTGCTGGATCTTTTTTGTTGTAAGAAATCTTATACAGGTTTTTTTAGGTTTCATCAGATTCTAACTAAACGTGAAATTTTGAATATTAATGATAGAATATTTGAGTTTTGTCGAATGAATCCAGCAGAGTTTCTGATTCGATCATCAGAGTACATGTTAGGATATTCAGAATTTTTTATCAAAATTGCTCAGATTTATTTAATTGTAGTGCGGCATGAAAAATATAGATTAGCTTATAAGCATCGTAGGAAAATATAGTTGAGATTGTTATTCAGATAGTGATTAATTGTAGTTCAGTATGAAATATATGCATGAAATATATAGCAATATATAACTATTGTAGGTAAAATTTGCTTAAGGTTAGGTGTGTCGTTTATAGATGCAGATAAGTTATAGTATAAATTTAGTTATTTTCAAAGTCAATTTTTATCCGAAAATTAATTTTGATTTGTTTGCAATTCATAGAAATATTAATGTTTCAACTGTTCTTTATAGAGGATCTTTAACATTTAAAAGAAAATCTTATACATTAAAAGTAACAAAGCATGGATTTTGTACTATTTATTTAAGGAGGAATTTTTCAAGTTTATTATCTGATATTTCTAAATTAGCTTTAGAAGTTTATGATTTTATTGAATTATATTGTTCATGTGAAGAGGTAGCAGATGATATTTCTATTTTTATAACGCCAAAGAATATTCAGATAACTTTTCAAATAATTTTTGTTTCAGAAAGGAGTAAAAGTTTTATGGAATTTTGTTTTAAGATAGTGGAAAGGTTTTCAGATAAATATAGTTTTGAGATTAAAGAGTCAAATTCGAGTGATTCTGTTTGGCTACCATATACAGGAACTGGCTCATCATATTTTTCAAGTTTTCGTTTAATTTTGAATAAGCTTGAAAGTAATTGTATTTTAACATTTTCACATACTTTTAAAGGTAGTTGTTTAACAAGTAATGTTTTATATTTTTCTGAAGTTTGTAATGATATTAGGACCTGCTATTTAGGTATCTAGATATTTAACTTATGGCCAGCATTTTAGATGAATTGCTATTGTTAGTGGTGGGGTTTTTATTGAAAGTTAATTCTGATAATAAGCAGTTTTGGCATAAAGTAAAAGTTGATGATACTCATCCTTTTCATTATATTTTTTTGCAGTTGAAAGAGCAATTTATAAGTGAAAATAAATTAAATATATTTAAGGAGGAATTAAAGGCTACTCTTCTTGAACATTTAAAGAGTAGTCAAGCAACAAGGAATGTTGCTTATTTGATTATTTTTAGTGATGAAGAGAATTTAAGATTAGAGTTGCGGTCTTTTCAGAGTGTTATTTTGCAGAAGCTTGTAGATATTTTAAAATTAAGTATTGTAGTATATACTGGTTCTGGTCGATCTAATCATTTTTCACCGTTTGACCACTTATTTAGACAGGGTTTACCTTTGGTTATTCAGTGGAATAAAGATCAAAATAAATTTGTTCAAACAAATTTAGGCTGTCATAAGTCATCAAAATTTTCAACTAATGAAGATTTGATTACTAAGAAATCTTTACAAAAATCATATAAGAAAAGAAAGATAAATGGTAAACAATATAAGAGTGTAGAGAGGTTATCTTCAAGTGATTCATCTGAATCAGATGAAGATAGAAAAAAGGAAGATATTGAATTGAAGCGAAAATGTAAGAATGTTAATAGTGATTGTTCTAGTGTAAATGATGATTTGTGTGTATCAGATACAGATGAATATGAGGAGGTTGAAGAGGTTAATAAACAGATAAGTGACAAAAAGGTTAATGATTTCCTATTTGAGCTTAACAGATTAAAAGAGACTCAACAAAGTTTTGATAAAAGTCAAAATGATTTTGTAGATGAAGGTAAAGAAATAGGACAAAGGAAAATAGATAAGAATTGTTTTGGTAAAGAGTTTGAGGAAAATAAAACAAGTAAGAGGAAAAATATATCAGTTAATGTAAGTGAAAGTGGAAAACATCTTCAAGATTTTTCAACATGTTCAGTGATGTATCAAGAATCTAAGGAAAAGATTGATGCTAATATTTCAAAATTTGTTGAAATTACTGACCGATTACGTAAACATGCATTAGTTATTCAAAATAATCTTTTGCCAGGAAATATTGAAACTTGCTTATGTTGTCCTGTACATTGTGCTCAGCCTTTGATTAAAGCTACAAAAGATAAGAGAGGTCCAAAAAAAAAAAAAATTTAATTTTATGTAGCGAGTGTAATAAAGAGTTATTGTCATTTTCGTTATTACGTTTACATAAATTACGTTTTCATTCAAATTATAATCCAAAAAGTCATTTGTTTATTCCACCGCCTATAAGAAATTATTCTACCATTTCTAGGAAATTTCAAGCGACGTAATATTGTGAGTACAAGATGAGAATGTGTTCTTTAGCTTTTTTCCAACTTATGCAAAGTTGTTTGTACTTTTCAGCTTTGGTTTCTTTCTATGCAGGTAATATTGATCTTCCTTTAGTAATTGAAATTCCAGAACAAGATAGTTTATCAGAACAGGAGTGTATTGGAATAATTAAGGTTATTTCTGAACATGACGAAGAAGATTGGTTTCGAATGTTTAATGAATTTTCTGTTCAAGCACTTTTATTTTTTTCATCTTATTTCCATTGTGATGCTATTTTGAGTTATATTCAAAGTACTATGTGGACAAGTAAGAAGAGAATTGTAACTACTTTAAAAATGAGTTGTTATTTATTTGGCATAAAAGACAAATATACTCAGAGTATTTTGAATTCAATATCAAATTATTTAGGTACGCCAGAAGATTATATAATTTATCTTGTTAGACTTATCCATATTAAAGGAGAGAGACATGCAATGAGAGCATTATATAGGAAATTGAGGGATGTATCGCGGTATAGAAGATTGATTTTTTCAAAATTTGATGTGCATTGTTTATTTTGTTCGTTTCCAATTATTTTTTCTTATAAAGGCCCAAATTGTGAGATGGTTTTCCTTCAATGTTGTTTTAGACCAGTTCATATTGCAGGTTGTTTTGAAGGATTTCTTTCTCAAAGTTATGATATGGAAGTTTATTGTTTTAAATGTAGAACTAAATGGCGCGAAGGAAGACCTATTTTAGATAATAGATCTAGATTGCATTGTATTGAAGAAAGGTTAAGTTATGTTCCAGATCATTTAAGACATATTCAGAAATATTCTTCAGAGTTTTTATTTGACAGGTAAATTGTTTTGATTTTATTAAAGGAAGATCAATATAACGGTTTTAGTTTTAAGGCCTATTTAACTATTTATAAATTGCTTTGAGATTAATTAAGTATGTGAATTAGTTAATATAGGTTAATGTAAGAAAGTAGTTAATATTTATAATAGAATAATGACTGGGAAGATAGTTGATGGGTTTTATTTATCTTTAGTATCAAATGTTACTCATCCTACACGACATAATCTAACAAGCCATTTTTTTACTGAGTTACCTGTTGAAAAAACATGTAAGGGTTATTGGGAAGTGGCATTAGTCGAGATAGACTTTCCAATATCCTGGTATAATGTGCCAAGACATCCAGAACAAGGTCGAAATTGGGTTTTAAGTAGAGATATTTTTAAATTAAAAGATCCTCGTTTTCGTGTAATTAAATCTATAGATCAAGTAGATATGACTTCAATTAAGAGGGTTACCAAATCTTTTGCTCATAAGTTTGGAAATTATACAATAAAGTCATTAATAAAAGAAATGAATGATAGATTTATAAAAGCAGATAAAACTGCATCGGAGGGGAGTGAAGGTTATCTTAATTATCGGAGGTGGACAAAACTTTATGTTGATGATCAAAATTTGATTTGCTCATTGTATGTCGGAACTGGTGATACCGTATTTTTGTCAACATATTTAGCTCAAGTTTTGCGTTTAGATCAATGTAAAGGAGTTATAAATTGGGGACATTTATGCGAATTTAAAGGTAATAGGTTAGGTAGTACTGTTGGAGGTTTTAATGATGTATTAGCTTTGGATAAGGGAGGAGCATATAATCAAGTTATACAGGCTCAATATGGAACAGAATATGTTGGATTAGGTATTCCTGTTTTTCCTACAGATTCAACAAATATTTATATTTATTCAGATATTGTTGATTATGAATTTGTAGGCAATGTTGAAACCAAATTATTAAGAACTGTTCAAGCGTTTGGCAAGTTTGGAGATAATGTGAAGCATCGTTATGATTTTCCTTTATATAAGAAATTAGCTTATGATAGATTGAAAGAGATAGAAATTGTTATTAGAACTGATCAAGGAAAACCTGTTGAATTTGAGTATGGTAATGTATCACTTACATTGCATTTTAGGAGACTTGAGATATAAAAATTACCTTATGATAGATATAAAGAGATTGGAATTATTGATAATTCTGATCAGAGAAGTATGTTCAGGTTGAAGTCTATTCAGATCAAGCAAGAGAATGTATTTTTACTTAACGTATAAGGAAAATTGATATGAGGCCTAAAAGGGTTTTAAATAAAGATTTAGTGAGGAGACGTAGGGCTTTAAATAACCTCTTAGTTGATTATGATTTTGTTCCACAGAAAAAGCGTATAGATATTGAGCTATATCTGTATTTAAAATCTAAAGTTTTGTATAAGAAACTAGTGAAAGAGCTTTCTCGGCATGGAGGTATCAAATTTCAACTTTCTTTAAAGGTTTTATTAGGTAAATATAAGGTAGATACTGAAGAGTACTTTGAATGTCAACCATGGTTTCAGAGTCGTGTTACTCAGTTGTTGACTTTCCATTCTATTAAAGATAAACTTAATGAAGCTAAAAGATTAATTTTAGCATTTTTTGATGGGTTTATTCAGATGGGGTCAGGTTGGTTTTTGAAAGAAATTAAACTTTTACGTTTATCAGTTTATAGGTTTAATCCTTTTGGCGGGTGTGCATATATATCTCTTCCACTTCCTAATAAGCATTCACTTGTTAATATATTATGTGAAGATAATAGATGTTTTGTTTATTGTGTATTAGCTGCCTTTAAGAAATGTAAGAATCCTAGCAGATTTTCAAATTATCTTGATATGGTTTCTACTTTAGATTTATCTGGTCTTTCATTTCCAACAAAATTAAGTGAAATACCAAGATTTGAAAAGAAAAATGGTATAACTATAAACGTTTTTGGTATACATTTTGTATCTCTTACGTATGTTCCTTTTCCTATGTATATTTCAGTGAATTTTGAAAAAAGTAATCATAAGAAGCATGTTAATTTACTTTTATATAATAATCATTATATGTTGATTAGGAATATTAGTTCATTTCTTACTCCATTTTTTTGGAAGAAATCAAGATATTTCTGTAAAAAATGTCTTATTTCATTTTCAAACAAAACATCATTTAATCTTCATGAAAATGCTGATTGTACAAGTAAAGTATTTACTGGTCAACTTTATCATATGCCGTTACAGGGAGAAAGAGCTCGTTTTGTGAATTATGCTAAACAAATTAAAAACCATTTTATTATTTATGCAGATTTTGAAACATATAATGTTGCTTTGAATAAACAGAAAGGTAAATCAACTTTGAAAACAGAGTATAACCTTAATGCAGTGGGAGCTATACTTTTATCAAAATATTCTGAATATTCAAAACCACCTTTTATTTATGTTGGACCAAATGTTATTAAAAAGTTCATAGAATATATTTATCAAATGAGGGCAGAAATTTCATACATATTTGAGAAAAATAGGAAACCATTAAATTTAACACCTTCGGATATTTTGCATCTTTCACAGCAAACATGCTGTTATCTATGCGGCATTAAATTTAGGAAGGGGATGAAAAAAGTAATAGATCATGCTCATTTAGGGAGAGAGGGGAAAGGAAGAGATGTCAATTACGCATGTAATACATGTAATTTAACATATAGTGCACTTAAATTCCCTTTGTTTAAAATCCCAATCGTTATGCATAATTGTATGAATTATGATTTACATTTTGTTGTTCAGAATATTTATAAGTTTATTGCAGATGATATTACTGTTATTCCAAAATCTTCAGAAAAGTTTCTGACAATGTTTTTTGATAGTTTTTACTTTATTGATTCATTTCAATTCTTACCAAATTCTCTTTCTAATCTAGCAGATTTATTAGTAAAAAAAGATGTAAATGATTTAAAGGAAACAAAGAAATATTTTCCAAATGAGAAATATTTACCTTATGTAATGCGTAAAGGGGTTATGTGCTATGATTATATAGACTCGTGGAAAAAGTTAGACGAGTGTAAGTTACCTTCACGTAAAGCTTTCTTTAATTCATTAACAAATAAACATATTACATCAAAAGATTATTATCATGCTTTAGAAATGTTTAAAATTTTAAAATGTAAGACAATAAAGGATTATTTGAAACAATATTTGAAGATAGATGTTTTACTATTAGCTGATGTATTTGAATCATTTAGGGAGCAGTCTTTGGATTTTTATTCTTTAGACCCTGCGAAGTATTTAACAGCACCATCTTTGAGTTATGACGCGATGTTAAAGTTTACTGGAGTTAAGTTTGATTTATTAACGGAATATGACATGTATGAATTTTTTGAAAAGGGTATTCGAGGTGGAATAACAAATGTTATGAAAAGGTTTGCTAAAGTTAAGAACAAGGGGGAACATATACTTTATGTTGATGCTAATAATTTGTATGGTTATGCTATGGTTCAACCTTTACCTTTTAAAGATTTTGCTTGGATAGATCCTAAGAAATATTGTAGTTTTGATGTTTTGAAAATAGAAGATTCAGCACCAATAGGATATGTATTAGAAGTTACTTTAAATTATCCAATAGAGTTGCATGATTTACATAACATGTTTCCTTTGGCGCCAGAGAAGATAAGTATTGATTATAGTCAGCTTTCGCCCTATGCAATTTCTGTTTTAAAAGAGTTTGATATTAATTATACTAAAAGTACCGTTAAGTTAATTTCAACGTTATCACAAAAGAAGAGGTATATTTTACATTATAGAAATTTAAAGTTATACTTGCAGCTGGGACTGACAATTGAAAAAATTCATAGAATTTTATCTTTCAAACAATCTTGCTGGATGAAGCCATACATTGAATTTAATAATCAGAAAAGAAAGGAGTCAACATCTGATTTTGATAAAGAATTTTTCAAATTAATGAATAATTCTACTTTCGGCAAATGTATGGAGAATGTTAAACGAAGGGTTAAGATGGTTTTAACGTCAAATCAAAAGAGATGTTTAAATATAATAAAGAAACCAACTTTTCAATCATTACATATATTTAATTCGAAATTTGTAGGTGTCCAGTATAGGAAAGCAGAACTGAAGTTAGATAAGCCGATTTATGTAGGTTTTACTATATTGGATTTGTCAAAAATGCATATGTTTAATTTTCATTACAATGTTATGTTAAAAACATTTGGTTTAGGTTCATTACAACTTCTTTATACAGATACAGATTCATTGATGTATAAGATTATTCATAAACGTTTCGATGCACTTCTTTATGAAATAAGGAATAATTTTGATTTTTCAAATTTGGATAGAAATAATGCTTTGTTTAGTAAGGAAAATTTTAAAGTTTTAGGGAAATTTAAAGATGAAACTGCGGGGAAAAAGATACTTGAGTTTGTTGGTTTAAGGCCTAAAATGTATTCTATATTGTTGGATAGTGGTAAGGTTATAAAGAGAGTTAAAGGAATAAAAAGAAGTTGCGTTGAAGATTTTTTACATTCTGAATTTAAAAAAGTTTTATTTAAATGTAAACGAACTTCAGTTACTTTTCATACAATAAAAAGTTTTAAACAAAAGGTATATACAGTAAAGGAACATAAATCAGCTTTGTCTCCATTTGAAGATAAGAGGTGGTTGTGTTCTGATGGGATAGATACTTTAGCTTATGGTAATTATAAAATAAAAATTCGGAAAAGGAGATATAAGGACAATGAAGATGATAATGATATTAGTGAAAAATTAGACTGTGATTACTTGTGTTTGGACTGATTATTACTTTGTGTTTGGACTAATTAGTATACTTATTGCTAATATAGTAACTTATTGTTATTATAATTGTTAGTGGATAAAATGGATAAAGAAAGGGAAAAGTCTAATAGGCATTTTGTTTTTTCATTTGGGAGAAGGAAGCGACTAGATATAACAGATTTTAAAGATGAGGTTTATGTACATATTAATGATTTGTATAAAACTAAAAATTTGTCATTTACGAGACAAGAAATTAAAGAATTGTTCGGATTAAAAAAGCAGGTAGAAAAGAAAATAAAGAAAGTTCGTGCTGTGTTAAAAGAAGAGTTAAGGGTGAGAAAGGATGAAGAATCTTCTAGTGTTGTATTAAGTAGTGATGATGAGGATATATCTGAGAAGAAAAAGAGGAAGAAGAAGAAGCAACGTAAGAGTAGACCAACTAAGGTTGCGAGAGTGGATATGTCTTCTGCTGATGAGGAAGAGGAGGAAGAGGAGGAGAGTTCTTAGAGAAATAACTTTGTGATAGGGTAGATTTGTAGCTGTGATAGGGTAGATTTGTAACAAGGTTAGGATAAGATAGGTTTAGGCGTGAATGATATTAACATAATGGAGACCTGTAGAGATAAGAGTTTATCGTCAATATATAGGACTGTGAGATGTTTTAAGTGTGGTTTAGTATATGATTATGCGTATAATTTTAATATGGATGATGAAAGATGTGATTCATGTTATCAGCAAGACAAGGCTAAAGTGACTACTACTGTTATTTTGGATGATGATGATGGTGATGATAAGGAAATGGAAGAAGTGATTGCAAATGTTGATGAGGGTTTTTTGGATTATAATGAGGAAATATCTGAAGATGTTAGTATTTTAAGGAGTGATCCAGTCAAGACTGAAAAGGATTTGCCAGATAATTCTAGTATTTTAAAGAGCAATGATTTGATTGAAAAGGATATGCAAGATAATACTAGTGATAGTGATAGTGATTGGGAGATGACACCTGAACAACGATTAATCAGTAATATGTTCATAGCAAAATGGAAACGATTAGAAAAAGAACGACTATGTAAGATAGCTTTAATGGAGAGAGATAGTGATGATGATGATGAGTTTACACCTGAGGAGCTAGAACATATAAGATTAATACATCTTAGGCGTAGAAGGCAGGAAGATATGGCAAATGATGAATAAATGTTTCTGTGATTAGGTTAGTATGACTGAAGTATCAAGCATATTCAACATTAGGTAAAGTATCAAGCATATTCAACTTACAAAGGTAAAGTATTATTATATTATATTATTTGCTATATATCATTATGGTTTTACAAAATTGTAATTATTGCGGCGATGATCGTCCATTTGTTGACGGTAAAAAATATTGTGAGATCTGTGAGGAAGGAATGTTTAAGGAATGTATTAGGTGTCATTTACCATATGATCATCCAAAATATTTTACTTTGGATGATAAAAGATGTAATTCATGTCAAAATAAGTATGTGAAGGAGAAGGATAAAGTTGCATCAGCGAGGATGACAAATTTAGAAGAGAGTGAGAGTGAAGATGAGCTTATAGATGAGGATAGAGAAAAGGAGAGGGAGACTAAAGATATGAGTGAAGATGATTATGATGATGAGGATCTTGTTATTAATCTTCCAAAGAAAACAAAGAGGAAAATAGTTAGTGAGGATGAAGTTGCTCCAAAAAAGATTAAGAAGACTAAAGATATGAGTGAAGATGATGAGGATCTTGTTATTAATCTTCCAAAGAAAACAAAGAGGAAAATAGTTAGTGAGGATGAAGTTGCTCCAAAAAAGATTAAGAAGAGAGTTTATAAGAAGAAGAAAGATAATGTAAATGATGAGCCAGTTCCAAAGAGAAGGGCTCCAAACAAAGCAAAGAGTGCATCGAGAAAGCCTAGAGTTCCACCAAAACAGAGGTTGACAAGACAGGCACAAATTTATGGTTGTATTCCACTTTTTTTTGTTAAAACTAAAGGGGGGGAGACTTTAGCAATGAATCCTAACTTAGTAAAGTCAGGATAAATCATATTATATTATAATATTATATTATATTCAGCGTGAAAGCGCTGAGGTGCTTACGGACTCCCGGAGCACTATATATTTTAATTTACTATCATGTTCTAGATCTGAGTTTCAAATAGTGTTTAATGGGATGTAAATGTTTGGATAGCCAGCTTCATCCTACCAGCTATTTGAAAAAATCAGTGAAAGAATGTGAGTTTTGTATATATTGTATTTAAGCTTAGCATGTGATTGTTGTTTATATTAAGCTTAGCTTGAGCAATAGTATATTAAGCTTAGCTTGAGCAATAGTAATTAAGTTTTGCTTGTGATTGTTTAATACTTAGTTTGAAATATAATTGCTTTAATTGAGTAAAATGGAAGATTATTTGAATAAAAGGGATTTATTAGCATCTATATATTTCAATCCCTTACATTCATCTTCATTTTCTTCTATTCGAAAATTATATTTATCTGCAAAAGCTATTAATCCAACTATTACTTTGAAAGATGTTAAAACATTTTTACAAAATACCGAGACATATACTTCATTTAAACCTGTTCAGAAAAATTTTCAAAGACGAAAAATAATTGTACGTGGAAGAAATGATCAATGGCAATTAGATTTAATGGTAATTCCTAAATTGAGAAATGATAATGATGGTTATACTAATATTTTAGCTGCTATTGATTGTTTTTCTAGGTTTGCTTATGTTGAACCTATGAGAACTAAAATGTCTTCAGAAACATTATTTGCTTTTAAAAGAATATTGCAAAGAGCAGGGGTTAAACCTCGTTTAATTCAAACTGATTCTGGCTCAGAGTTTAAAGGGGTTTTTAGCAATTTTTTAAAAAAGAACAATATTCAACAGTTTTCAACTTTTCAAGATCCAAAATGTGCTATTGTAGAGAGGTTTATTAGGACATTTAAAAATAGACTGTTTAGATATATGAAAGCTAAGAAGACAAGAAAATACGTTGATATTCTACAAAATATTGTTAATGGTTATAATCGATCTTGTCATAGAACGTTAGGTGTAAGTCCAATTGAAGTAAATCAAGGAAATGAGCAGGAATTATGGGAAAAACAATATAAAGATTATTTATATAGTAAACAAAGATATCAAGGCTTAAAAGTCGGTGATAAAGTGAGACTAACTAAATATCGAAAAGCATTTCAGAGAGGATTTTTATCAAATTGGAAAAAAGAAATTTTTCAAATAGCTTATATTCTTAATACAAGACCAGCTACATTTGTTTTGCAAGATAAAGATAATCAGATATTAACAGGTGTAGCTTATATTCAGGAAATAGCTAAAGTTGTAGGGGCATAGTTATGTCGTCGGAAGAGCATTTTAATATTTTTGATGCAAGATTGAAAACTCCGTTTTCAATGATTATTGCTGGTCCTAGTAATTGTGGAAAGACTACTTTTGTAATTGATTTGCTTAAGAATAGTGATAGGTTAATAGATAAAGATTTTGAATATATTCATTGGTTTTATGGTGAAACATTTCCGCATGATAAATATTTGTTAGAGAAAAATGTACAATTTCATCAGGGTTTACCTGATTCTTTTGATAATTTTGTAGATTCTAGCAAAGAGGGTCTTGTTGTGTTTGATGATTTAATGGCCGAATGTGGTAATAACAAATTGATTTCAGAATTTTTTACAAAACGATCGCATCATGAAAATGTTAGTATTGTATTTATAACACAGAATTTATTTCAAGATGGAAAAGAAAGAAAGAATTTTTCAAAAAATGCCACTTATTTGTGTATTTTTAATTCGCCTCTTGATCAAACAATTCCTTATTCTCTTGCTAGAAAGCTTATGCCAAAGAATCAGCGTAGTTTTGTTAATATATTTGAACATGCTGTGAATAAACCTCATGGTTACCTTTTCATTGATGGCCATCAAAAGACACCTAAAAATGCAATGCTTCGTGCAAATATTTTTGGTTTAGTGCAGCATGTTTTTATTCCTCAAGTTAAATAGTGTTGAGATTGATAAGGTTAATCTTTGAAAAGTAATTTGTTTGGATATTATGGCACCACAAAAGAAGTTGATGGCTCCGCAAAAGAAAAAATCACCTCAAAAGAAAAAGCAGAGACAAAGTAAATGTAAGAACAGTGCTTATGTACATAGACATTACCTTACTTTACTTTGTTGTGCGGGGCATAGTGTAAAGAAAAGAAATCAAATTTTAGATTTAGCAGATGCTAACGATATATTTTCAATTTGTGATTGTATTCATAATGTTTTGAGAGGTAACGTTAAATTGACTAAGTCACAGTTTGAAAAAGTAAAGAAGTTTAAAGAGGTTATGAGATATTTACTAAGAAAAAATCTTTCTTTGAAGAAGCGAAAAGATACCTTAAAACAAGACGGTGGTTTTCTTCCATTTATCTTACCTTCAGTGTTGGGTCTTTTATCTAAATTTATTATGCCAGTTGCAGGTGGATTACTTAGTAAAGTGGGGCAGATTGGTAAAATTTTATCATAATGATTAATTGACTTAAGGTTAAACTGGATAATATTGGTATTACAAGATTATTATAAATAGCTCAGATGGCTTCTTTTAAAGAAAGTGTTATTATACCATATGTAATGTTTAAAAGTTGTAATTTTGATGAAAAAACGAAGAAAGATAATTATGTTTTATCTAGACAAAATGAATTAATGCAGGAACGTATGTTTCAAAGACAAAGTTATCCTACTTTTTCATCATATATTCCTCAAGATTATGAAACTATGAGGAGTAAGCATACAAATATTTTTGATGAAAATGAATTAACAATTGAGGAAATTTTAGAAAGAATAACTTTATCACAGAAGCCAAATGTTGGTAGCATTTTAAAAGCAATGAAAAATAAATCTGCATCATGGGATGAAAAAGGACAATTAACATTAGGAGATGAAGTAATTAACGGTTCAGATATTATTAAATTAATGCAATATTTTTCTAAATCAAAAGAATTTAAAGCGCAACCAGTAGGAGCTGATAAAGTGTGGGATTTCTTAATGGATATAAATATTCCAAAATCTTGGATAAAGTTAAGATCGAAGAAAGCTTCATCTATAATGGAATACTTTTCGCGTTTTCCAGAAAAAAAAGATGAATTACCTAAACCTAGACCTACTAAAAAAATTGAAGAATATTTTCCACGTATTCCTAAAAAGTCTTCTCCAGTTTCAGTAGGTAAATATCCTTTCGAAGAAAGTAATAGAGCTTGGATTTCTGATGCACTTAATACTCCTTACTTAATGAAAGATAAAAATGAAAATTTAAATCAGGGTAAAGCTGGTGTTCATGTGGGAGAAATAGTTGAGAAGAAACCACCTAAGTTTGGTGTTAGTGATTTTGAATCAGATAAGGAAGAATTATTTCATAAGAAAGTAGCAAGTCCTACATCAGATGAAGAATTTGTTACTCCAAAATTAGATTTAGTTAAACGTAAATCCAAAGAAACTGGAGGAAAAAAGGAAAAAAAGAAAAAAAAGAGAAAGGTAACTAATGTTACAAGTAATGTAGATGAGGAAGTTTCAGTTCCAAGTCCAGAACGAACATCATCATTTGGTAGACCAATTAAACGAACTTTAAAATGGGAATCTTGGAAGCCTTAGAAAGTGAATCTTGACCTACTTGAAATTACTTTAAGATTATCACTTTCAGACCATTATGAATAATTTCATTAAGTAATAAATCTCAGTAAATTTATGTTAGGTTTATGAAATAAGAATGCAAAAGTATTGTGGAAAAGATTATGTTGGGCATTATAGAAATTTCTTTAAAAATAATGCAAAGACTCAGAAAGGAGGGTATGCAACATTTATTCCTCCATATATTGGAGTTCAGCATCAACGAGGTTATGGCATTGGAAATATATTCGGCTCTCTTTTAAAGGGGCTTTCTGGTATGGCGTTACCAGCTTTTGAATCTGCTAAAAAGCATTTTTTAAAAAGTGCAATAAAGGGTGGTCAAAATATAGTTAAAGATGTTATTGTGAATCGAAAAGGTATTAAAGATGCATTTAAAGATGAGGCTACTAAACAGTTTAAACAATTAGGTTCAGATTCTATTAATTATTTAGCATCTAAAGCTAAGAATAGATTTAATGATGCAGATGATGGTGAGTATGAAAATAGAAGAAAAAGGAGAAAGGAATATGATGAAGTTCCTAAGAAAAGAAGGAAAACAAGAAAAAATACTACAAATAAGAGATCAAATAGAAATAAAGATATTTTTAGTTAAATATAATTCAAGGAAATCTGCCTGAGATACACTTTATATCTTATGTTATGTTATGTTTATATCAATTATTTTTGATCCTATAATTTGCTGAAATTTTGAGTTTAATTAAAATGTCTATGTTTAATGAGTCTTGTGTTTGTGTAGATGATAGTTTTGATTATTATAATGTTCCACCAACAGATACAACTGCACGTAAAAGTTTTTATTCTAAAGTTTTTCCTATAAGCTCTTTAAGTCAAGGCGGTCCAATTGAGTTTGCCTTGAAGTCAAATAAAGCTGATTTTATTGATTTATTTCGAAGTTTTTTACAATTAAAAATAAAAATTTTAAATTCTGACGGTACTGCTCCTGCTGCACCAGCTGTGGATCAACAAACTGGTGCAGTTGGTCCTATTCCAAATTTGTCAAAGGTGTTTCCTGCAAATTATTTCAGTGGAGCTTTGTTCAAAGAAGTTCAATTGTATATAGGAAATAAATTGGTTTCATCAAGTAATAACCTTTATCCTTATAAGTCATATATTGAAAATCTTTTATCTTTTAGAGAATCTGTCTTAAAATCTTGGGGTGACTTGACATGTTATCATAAAGATACAAAAGATTTTAATGAAGTTACAAATTTTGATGCTGCGCATAACCAGGGAGCTAAAAAGAGATTTGAAAAAACTCAATATGGGAAAAGTTTTCAGTTAATTTGTAAAATTCACAATGATTTGTTTAATCAGCAAAAGAAATTTCCTGGAGATATTGATATGAAAGTAAGGTTAATACGAAATGATCCAGATTTTGCATTGATGGCCAAAATTGAAGATGCAAAATATAAAATTGAAATTGAAGAAGCAATTCTTCAAGTAAAAAGGTGGACATTAGAAGACACATTTTTAGATGAAATAGAGAATAGTAGAAAGCCAGATAATTTTATGAAATTTCCTTTTCGGCGAGTTGAGGTAAAATATTCAACTCAAGC